>BDMV01000001.1:65610840-65793755 GCA_008326285.1 Oryza officinalis
AACAATGGCCGATCGGTCAGCAGACCGATGACACATTGTCATAGCCCAGCCGATAGGGCAAAGCTATATCGGCTCACTTAGAAAATAAGTAAGACATGAATCTAATCTTATCGGCCTTCATTGATATGTAGACCTCAACTAATAATACAGACCGATAAGGATGACCTCAACGCCTCGATAGTCGATGCCTCCCCGCACTGTGCTAAGAATCGGCTGACATGCTCATATGTCGAGACGTTGTCCTGTCCCGAAAACTTGGAGAAATCCGGGATCTTGTATCGGCCCGGCAATGGTACCCTGTCAAATTCCTCGGGATACGGGTGCCGATACACTGTAGAGTTCTCTTTGGGCTTCAAGCCGAATTGATCTCGCATCACTTCGGCTATCATGTCAGCCCAGTATCCTGCGGGCCGATGCGGGAGGTCCTGCTGGTAGGATTGTTGGAGGCCCTCTGCTTGATACTGCCTAGGGGAGTACGGTTGATAGTGGTGATCCAGGTTCTGCGCGCCGTACTGCCCTGCGGTGTACTGCTGATAGCCTTGCGGTACGTTGTATGCAGCTTGAAGTGGAGGACTATTGAACGCCGGGGCTTGCGGTTGTCCGGCCGATGGCTGGTGGACGGGAACTTGCTGCATCGGCTCAACCACCGGTTGCTTCCCCTTGCTCCATTGAGCGTACTGCTCCTCTGTAATGTGCTGAGGGCTTCCTCCCGCCTGCTTGGTGAGGACCAGCGGCAGGGTTGTTGTTGGTTGCGCCGATGGATGTGGCATCGGCGCTGTCGGCTGAGCCGTGCTCAGGTCGTTCCTCAAGGTCCGATAGGCAGGGAACTTATTTTCTGGCAGGTAAATCGGGCCTTGAGGCTTGTACTGATGGATTGAACCATCTAGGATCGACTTGACCGTATTGGTCAACGTGTTCACCAGGATCCCCGACTGGTTGACTAGCGCAGAGTGAACCGCGGAGTCGATTCGGTCTTGCAACGTCGGCGCTGCGGCGTCTTCAGTTTTTACAGCGTGATCGTGCGCCGCTGCTGACGTTGCAGCTCCATCTCCAGAACTCGGCATGACCACCTTGGACTTTTGAATCAAGGTGCCCTGCCGAGTCCTAGAATATGTTTGCAGGTACATATTCTGGAACTGCGCGACCAGACTCTCCATCTCAGCTTTTTGTTCTGCGCTGAGCTGGTCGGCGGTCACAGGAATGACGTTCTCCTCGACGATCTCGGCCTGCTTCGACATCTCGAGGTGTTCTTGCTGCTGGTGAGAAGCTTGTGTTCTTGAGGTCCCACCGGGCGTGCCAAAAGCGTGTTGGCGCAGAATTTCTACCCGTCCAGCAACCAAACGGGTTCCGCGTTACCACGGCGGCCTGGGAGATCTGCTTAACTCCAGTGCAGGTCCAAATGGCTTGCCTAGTCGTAAGTAGAGCGTGCCAGTTGATTTGATCTGCAATCAACAAGGGGCGACGGCGGGAGGCGACGCTCGCGCCCCCACCCGGCGGCGGAAGGAGGGGGGCGACGGTGGGAGGCGGCGCTCGCGCACCTACCCGGCGGCGGAAGGAGGGGGCGACGGTGGGAGGCGGCGCTCGCGCACCTACCCGGCGCTGGAAGGAGGGGGGCGGCGGAAGGAGGCGGCGCTCGCGCCCCTACCCGGCGGCGGAAGGAGGGGGACGACGGAAGGAGGCGCGACGGAGAAACCCAAACCCTAGCTTTTCTGTCTGTGGGGAAAAATGGTGAGAGGAGCGGTAACTCCATCCCTCCCTAGCTGCACGCGCGGGTGCAGCACGCGCACGCGCGGGTGCAATGCGAAGCACGCGCTCGGCCTGGTTGAGCAGCGAAGCCCGAATCGGGCGTTTCTTCGGAGCCTGGCTCGCGACCGTTTTTTGCACGCGTTGGGCCTGACTGGGAGGTCCATGCAGGCAACCAAACAAAGTAAATTTGCATTTACAGGTACGGGCCAAGCCTGATGCAGGCAACCAAACACGCCCTAACTCACTAATCAAGGAAGTGCCGCCATCATGCGAAAACAAAAAATATGGAGCTGATGCTTTTTTAATTAAAGCACTCCGCGGCATCTTGTGGAAGGAATCTTAACCTTGCTTTGCCTTGTTTAGTGGGCTGTCAGGCATCAAAAGCCAAAGCCAGCGCCTCTTGGCAGCATATATATTAAAATGTTCCTCCCTGTCTCCGCACCACCATATGTAATGACTACTATGAATCAGAGACCTGATACTAAGTAGGAAGGCAGAAAGGGGATCTATCTGCACATCAGAAAAATCGAAGGTGGTAAGATCAATCAGCAAGCGACTGGAACTGTGTCGCCGGTGAAGGAGAGGTGAGTTACTACTACCGCACGACGTTTGTTTTTCCCCTTCTGATTTGTTGTGTGAGGGGAAGTACGTACGGGAAGAGAGTATTTTCATCGCCAATTTGTTTTTTTTAATACCAAGGTTATCTACTCCTGTGTATTTCCTTTTCTCGGAACGGCTAGAAATGATTCGCATCATTTTGTGGGACACAATCAGTTGAATTTCTAGCCTCGCTATCTGCTCCAATTCCTTCCTGCTCTGGCAAAAATCCAAGGAGCTCCAGCGGCAAAGGACGGTATAAGGTTTTGGGGGTTGTTTCTTGTTTGTATGTGTGGGATTGTGGGAAGGGGGTTGTGGAGCTAGATTTAGAGGAAAGCCGGGGCACGGGAAGGTGGCATGCCCAGAAGGCTCTCATGGTGCGGGCGACGGGGCTGCTGGAGCCGTGGGACTAGGGAAGGGCGATGAGCGGAGGAGGTCACTAAGGCTGAGTTCGGTAGTGTGAAATAAAAACTAATCCCTCCCGTACGTAAAACGGAACGACTCATTAACGCATGATTAATTAAATATTAATATATTTTTTTTGAAAAATAGATTAATATGATTTTTTAAAACAACTTTCATAAAGAAAATTTTTGTAAAAAACACATCGTTTAGCAGTTTGGAAAACGTGCGTGTGAAAAACGAGAGAGGTGAGTTGGAAAAAGTGAAGAAAGAACTGTGTTCTCGTGTTAAAGTTTTCAACTCATCTTTCTCTTTTTTACACACACGCTTCCCAAACTGCTAAACAGTGTATTTTTTATGAAAAAATTTATACAAAAGTTGTTTTAAATAATCATATTAATCTATTTTTCAAAAAAAAAAGCTAATACTTAATTAATCATGTGCTAATGAGTCACTCCGTTTTGCGTACACGAAAGATTAATTTCGAATTGTAAAGAACGAACGCAGCCTAAGATGTGAAAAAGAAGGGTTAATTGGATGCATGTCAATATAAAGTTGTTAGTTTTGAATAAAAATAGCATTGCAATTTTACATGTCCACTACTTACCCATACTATCCATTGGCTCTATTATGACCTCAACTAGTTCTAGACTACACCCTACGCACCCCGAAAAGACAAACAAGTCCTTTTACCCCCTCTCCTTAATAGCTATGCTCAGAGCTAAAACTTGATATATTTTGAGATGGGTAGAGTAGTACAGAGGACGAGGGGTGATGGGGAGGTGGCAGTCTTCAAATGTCAGTTTAACTATCCGCTTTTGTTGAAGTGTCAAAATGTGCCTTTAAAATTGACCAGGGAACATTAGAATCTGATTTCCTTAAATAGAGAGAGGGTGCCACCTTGACAACAAAATGCATGTGACACAGGGTGTGGCAACAGTGTGACTGATTGACTCTATGGTGTTGGTGTGCTACGGTATCTTGGAGTCAGATGCCTAGAGATTTAGGAAAAAGCCAGAATTATCTTCTAAACTATTGTGACAGTATAAATTACTCCTTAAACCATAAAACTAGATATCTTTCATCCTCTCAACTTTTCATACCGAACGAATTACTCCCTTGACTCGCTCTAGAGCAGTTTTGGTCCAACGTGGTGCACACATCGCAGTCCAGTCAACATAAAAAAATTAAAAAAGCAGCGGGGCTCACATGTCATACGTGAGTAACAGAGGATGGGGGAAGATATGACATGTGGGCCCCACCGCTTTTAAAATTTTTTATGCTGACTGGACTGCCACGTGTGTACCACATAGGACCAAAACCGCTCTAGAGCAGGCAGGAGGATAATTCGTCCGATATGAAAAGTTGAGGGTAAAGGATGTCTGGTTTTGTGGTCCAGGAGGGTAATTCGTATTGCCGCAATAGTTCTGAGGGCTAATTTGAACTTTTTCCGGAGATTTATGCTTTGGCAGAACTTTGTTCACAAATATTATCTCTCTGGTATTATCTATGATCTTGTATGGGATGTCTTGATTGAATAGATCAATGGTTGCACCTTGGTGGGAGATTGGCGGTATAGGCTAATTTTCTACTCCCACCATTTCATATTATAAAACCGTTTAAACTTTTTTTCCTAGTCAAACTTCTTTAATTTTGACCAAATTTATAGAAAAAACAATATCTACAACATCAAATTAGTTTCATTAAATTTAACATTAAATATATTTTGATAATATGTTTGTTTTGTGTTAGAAATGTTGCTATATTTTTCTATAAATTTAGTTAAACTTAAAAAATTTTGACAAAAAAAAAGTAAAAGCGATTTATAATATGAAACAGAAAGAGTAACAGTTAATTCCCCGTTAGCAAAGAAGAGTGTGTACAGAGCATGTGTATATTTAGCCGTTGCTTTCATCACATTGCCAAACCAGTTCAATTCACCGATCTGTTTGGTGGACAGAATACAAATTAAGAGCTTCAGGTGGGATAATCGGAAGATGGTTGTTTTTGTTTCTGTTTGCCCCTGACGATCAGCAATCATAGGAACATGGATTTTGTTTTTTTTTCAATACTACCTTTTGGAGTGAAAATCAAATATAATTTGAATAACCTGTGTGACATTCCTACATAAACGATCTGTAATCAAGTTATAATCAGAAAACGTGCGTTCTGTATTTGCATTTCTTTTTCTTGTCCAAAGCACAACTGTTATTGGAATCAGTGACTGAACCTGGTGTGTTCTTGTGCTCAGAATAGAACCAGCAATATCAGCTGGTGACCAAAGTGCCACAAACAAGATGGCCGATTTTGGGAAAGCAGCAGTCAATGAAACAGCCCCTACCATCATAGGCTGCTTTGCTAAGGAACTAGATCTTCTCGTCAATGCAGGACACAATGTTGAGGACATGGCAGATGCTCTGAGCCAGCTCCAAGCTTCAAGGGATGATCTCCAGAATGCTATAAGCAACTCTCATCAGCAGACGCCCCCGGAGCAGGTCAATAACTGGTTCCAAAGGGTGAAGGAAGTTGAGGGTAAAGGGGGCAAAATCCAGAAGGATTACAGCGACCGCTGCCGATGCATGGGCTCCTTCTCGCCAAACTTCTTCTCGAGCTACGCCATCAGCCGGAGGGCAGTTCAGAGGCATCAGAAGGTGAATGACCTACTCAAGGAGTACAACACTCTAAAGAACCTGACGTGTGAGTGTCCTCCCGCTTCGTGCATACCCAAGAGTCTACCGACACCCATCGGGAAGGCATCCTACATGACACAAGTTCTGGATTGGATTGACGATGACGATACACGGATAATTAGCATATGTGGCATGGCGGGGGTAGGGAAGAGCGAGCTATTGCGCGGCATCAACAACCGTTTCGTTCCCGGAGCTGAGATGGGGGAAGCTTTCAAGCTTGTCATATGGGTGGACAATGCCAGCAGCTCAGACGTGAAGAACGTTCAAGACGAGATAGCACGAAGGCTCAAGCTGGATGATCTCGGAGATTGGGAAAGCGACGCGGAGCCGGAGCGGCGTGCAATGCCCATCCTCAACTTCCTCAAGGACAAGAGCTTCTTGGTGCTGTTGGACAACCTGACATGTCCTGTGAGCCTGGCAGACATTGGGATACCCAATCCGAAGTTCCGCCGTCCGTATTCGTCGTTGAAACAGAAGGTGGTTCTGACGACCCGCTTCAGAGGTGTGTGTGGCCGAATGCAATCTTGCAGTCGGATTGACGTTGGGTGCCTAGATTGGGACGACTCGTGGAAGCTGTTCATGGCAGCTGTTGGCGTCGGTGAGCAACTGATCATCAAGGACAAAGAGATAGAGGGGTTCGCGCAGCAGATAGTCAGGGAGTGTGGTGGGCTGCCAATCGCACTGACGAGAATCGGCGGTGCAATGGCGACCAAGAGGCAGCCCGATGATTGGAGGTGGATGGCTCTGTTCCTTGAGAGCTCTCAAATCCATCGGATCCCTGGGATGGAGAGAGACAACACTGTTCTGCTACAAGATCTGAAGAAGAGCTACGATCATGGCCTGTCCACTCCTACCGACAGGGAATGCTTCCTCTGCTGCGCCCTGTGGCCCAGAGGTCTATCCATTAACAAGGCCGACCTTATTGACTGCTGGATTGGGGTTGGATTAATCAGGGAGCCTTCGCTGGACGATGCTGTCCAGAAAGGATTCTCAATGATTAGCTGTATGCTGGAAGAAAACCTGCTGATGCCTGGTTGCAATGCAAGGGATGAAGTTAAGCTGCAACAAATTGTAAGGGACATGGCACTGTGGATCGCGTGTGACTGTGGGAAGAACGACAACAAATGGCTGGTGCAGGCTGGTGTTAACCTTGGTGCCAAATCTAAGCTGACAGAGCTATGCCAAAGGGCCGGAGCAGCCGAGCGACTTTCCCTCATGTGCAACTCAATACGGGAGCTGCCACAGCCTCCTTTCTTGAGCTCAACCTGCCCCGTTCTCACCGTCCTGATGCTTCAGCACAACACTACATTTACACACATACCTGCTGCCTTCCTCAGGTCGGCGCCTGCTCTAGCCTACCTGGATCTGTCGCACACTGCGATAGAGCAGCTGCCCGAGGACATTGGGACGCTTGTGAACCTGCAGTATCTCAACGCATCCTTCACGCCGCTCAAGATGCTACCCATCGGGCTTCGGAACCTTCGGCGGCTGAGGCATCTGTTCCTAAGACATACCAACCATCTTTGTACCATTCCTAAGGGTGTTCTCCTGGGCTTGACGAGCCTGCAGGCCATCGACATGTACCCGAGCCGATACATGGACTGGACAGACGACGGGGATGCAGCTAGTGAGGGTGAAGGAATAAACGAGGGAATTGCAAGCTTTGAGCAGATGGGTTCACTGATGAGCACGGTGTTCGTGCAATTCCTCGGCATCACCGTCAACGCGATTGGCACCGTGCAGAGGCTTAGCCGTCTGATCAACGTCTGCACCCGGCGCCTTCTCCTGACACGCTTCCACAGCCCCCAACATGTCACGCTCTGCCCATCTCAGTTCAAGGTGGCGATGAGTAGCTTCAGCTTGCTGGAGACGCTCATGGAATTGAGCATCGCCGAATGCCCCACGCTGGAGCAGCTGGTGCTCGACGGCGAGGAGGACGAGAGCAAGCGGCGACAGCGAAACCAGAGCTGGTGCCTCCCGAAACTAGAGAGTCTTGAGCTCCGTGGTCTCGCCAAGCTGGAGGCTGTAATCTGGAGGAGTATGAGCATCTCTTTCTTCCTCCCGGCGCTTCAACGCGTCAAGATCGAAAACTGCGGCGGCATCAGGAGCGTGGGCTGGGTCATGCGCCTCCCTTGCCTCCAGCACCTGGAACTGCGCGGCTGCACCTCGATGAGGAGCGTCATCATTGACGAAGATCTCGAGCCTCAAGATGGCGAAGGGCAGCTGCTGCATACAGTTCCCAACCTCATGACATTGATTCTTGTGAACTTGACAGAGCTTCGCAGTATCTGCAGCCCACAGCAGGTCAGCTTCCCTTGGTTAGAAGTAATCGAAGTTGGCAGCTGCGTCAATCTTAGGCGGCTACATGTTACGCCACAAGGCAGGCTGCGGGAGATCCGGGGAACTATGGAGTGGTGGCATGGTCTGGAGTGGGACGATGACACCGTTCAGGCATCTCTCCATTTCATCAATGCATGTGTTGAGTAGATATGGGGCACGCATATCATACGTCCCCTTGAAGTGCGTTTGTAATCTGCACTTATCATAGTACATAGATCCCTGGGCGGTTTTGTTATATAGGTGTCGACAGATTTTTTTTTGGGTCAAAATCTGTTGAATTTTCAGCCTATGATTTTGCGTGGAGATTAGTGCGTGTGACTGATTTGCTTGGTTGTTGCTGTTTGTTCTTGTAGCGTAGGATTAGTACTGAATTTTTTTCTTGCTAGCTGCTGCATGCAGTTTCTTGTTGTTCTTAGTGTAAATTTATTAGATTTTGTATGTGGATTTGATCCCGTAACACTCACATCACGTGCACACGCCTCTCCCACTAAATTACATGTGTTTTTATGTATTTATATGAGACTTACCCACTAATTACATATGTAATTTTAAAACTTACATTATAAATACACTAAAATTACATATGTAAATTAGGGGCTTACAATATAAATACATTCTAACTATTTTTTTATGAAAAATATGACGGACATAAACCCTGTATCTGTAATCTTGCGAAGTGCTTCTTTTACCTAGATTTTGGTTGTCCTTAAAGTGATCGCGCCGTAACACGCCACGCGGAAAGCTGGAAAATGGGTTTAGCAGTATCTTTAAATACAAGTTATTATTCGTTTCTCTTCGGTTTGTTTTGTTTAGCTTAACTAAAAGTACCATCACTCTTGCAACTATTCCGTCCATGCCCGCCAAATCTTCTTAGAGGCGGCATGCAAATGGGTTATGCATATTTACAACTAGGTGATACCCTTAGGGCTGGGCAAAAAAACACCGAAAACCAAAAACCGATCCGAACCGCATTGAACCGAACCGAATTATTCGGTTTTTCGGTAATTCGGTTCGGTTTCGGCTCAAAGATTAGCATAAACCGCATAATTCGGATCGGCTTCGGTTTTAGTTGTATGAAAACCGTTCGCTCGAAAAAACCGAACCGGGCGCCACAACCCTACCGCCAGCCGCCCAGCCGGCCCATGGGCCTTGCCTCTCTCTAACCCTAACCCTAACCTACCGCCGCCTTCTCCCAATCTCCCCTGAAGCTGTGAAGCATCCCACGCCGCCGCCGCCGCTCTCTCTCACGCATCCCCTCTGCGGCTCCGCCCTCTCCCCTCGCCGGTGTCACCGCCCTATCTCTCTCACGCATCCCACGCCGCCGCCGCCGCCTCCTCTCCCCTCGCCGCCCTCTCTCACGCATCCCCTCGCCGCCGCCGCGGCCTCTCCCCTCGCCGCCCTCTCTCTCACAGTCTCACGCATCCCACGCCGTCGCCGCCGACACCCCGCCATCTCGCGCGACGCCGCCGACACCCCCCTATCCTCGCCGCGCCGTCCTCCCTCTGTCCCCCATCCTCTGCGCTGCCTCTGCTGTTGCCTATACGACGGCAGCAACAACCGAGGAGTCCTCCAATGTAAGCTGCCTCTGCTGTTGCCTGCTGCTGCCTCAATTTTGGATTGTAATTTGTAAATATTTTTTTTAGATGGAGGACACTGAAGAGATAGTGGAGAGGGAAGTTGCTGCATGGTTAGAGGAGCACAAGGATGAAGAGGAGCAGGAGCAAGCAACCACGGAGAATGAACATGCAGCCACGGAGGAAGAGGAAAAGAAAAGAAAGGCTATTGTTCCAAGATCTGATGTATGGGGCAGCTTCAGCAAGGTAAAAATTTCCAATGGAGAGGAGAGAGCTAAGTGTAAATACTGTCAAAAGTTGTTTCGTTGTGACCCTAGGACAAATGGTACATCATCTTTGAAAAATCACTTGAAAATCTGCAAAAAGAATCCTAACAAGCCAGTAATTGATAACCAACGCACTTTGCAAATTACTCCTGGAAGTGGTGGTAGTAGTGTTGGTACTTGTTCCACATGGAAATTTGATATTGAAGACTTGAGGAATAGTTTTGCTGAAATGATAATTGAAGATGAACAACCTTTTGTCTTAAGTGAACGTCCAGGTCTTAGGAAGTTTTTGGCTAAAGCATGTCCACGGTTTACTTTGCCATCTAGAAGAACTACCACTAGAGCATGTGTCAAAGTGTATGATGTGCAAAGATTGAAGCTTAAGAAATTTTTGAAGGAAAATTATGAGAGGGTTAGCCTCACAACAGACACATGGACTGCTAACACCAACCAAAACTACATGTGTGTCACTGCACATTTTATTGACAATGATTGGAAGCTCCATAAAAAAATCATAGGCTTCTTCCTAGTAAAGGGGCATAGAGGGGAGGATATTGGGAAATCTTTAGAGAATTGCTTATCTGAGTGGAGAATTGATAAAGTTTTGTCAATAACGGTTGACAATGCTAGTGCTAACAATAATGCAATTAAATACATGAAGAGGGTATTGAATGAATCAAAAGGATGCATTGCTGAAGGGGAGTTCCTTCATATGAGATGTGTTGCGCATATTATCAACTTGATAGTGGCTGATGGTTTAAAAGAAATCAATAAATCCATTTGCCGTGTTCGTGCTGCTGTTAAGTTTGTCAAGGCCGGACCAGCTAGGTTGGCAAAATTTAAGAAATGTGCTGAGTTGGCAAAAGTACAAACCAAAGCATTTTTGACACTAGATGTTTGCACTAGGTGGAACTCAACCTACCATATGCTTAATATTGCCCAGCAATATGAGAAGGCATTTGAAAGGTACAGTGATGAAGACCCATATTACAAGCTAGATTTAGAAGGTCATGATGGGCCAGGAGTTCCTGAAAAATCAGATTGGGATAAAGCTAGGAAGATGGCTGAATTTCTTGAACATTTCTATGAACTGACTCTTCGTGTTTCAGCAACAAGTCGTCCAACATCTCACACATTCTTCCATGAAATTGCTGATGTAGTTGTTTTGCTGAGACAGTGGTGCAATAGTGAGGATTTGTTGTGTGCAGAGATGGGTAAGAGAATGCTACTGAAGTACCAAAAATATTGGGGAGAGATAGGGCCGGGGGTTCAAAATCTGAATTTAATTGTTTTCTTCTGTGTAGCATTGGATCCAAGGTATAAACTTAATAGTTACATTAAGATGGCAACTATGGTCATGTTTGGTGATGAAATAGGAGAGCAATTGTGGACAACAGTGGTCAATTCCTTTCATTCCCTATTTCATGAATACAAAGAAATATATACTCCTCATGAGCCGGCAGCAGCACCTAATGATATTCAGGGATCACTATCAACAAGCAAGAGGCTCATGAGGTCTATAGTTGCACAACAAATGAGCAACAATGGAGCTTCAAGGAGCATTGCCAAATCTGAACTAGACAAGTACTTTTCAGAAGACAATGAGGAGGATACAAAAGGATTTGACATCCTTAAGTATTGGAAGGACAACTCAACTAGGCTTCCATTGCTATCTTGTATGGCCCGTGATCTCCTAGCAATCCCCATCTCATCCGTCACTTCTGAGTCAGCCTTTAGTACAGGTGGAAGAACACTAGATGACTTTAGGAGCTCACTAACACCAACAATGGTTGAGCGCCTAATTTGTGCAAATGACTGGCTTCATGGTTGCAACTCTATTAGTGTTGAAGAAAATGCCGAAGATTTGTCCAAGCTTGAAGAAGGTGAAACATTTTAAGATGCAATTAGTTTACTTCTTATGTTAGTTTATTATTTATATTAACTGTGTTTCTTCTTATGCATAGAACTTGTTGGCCAAGACATTACAGAGGACACTAATGCTACCAAGGCCTAAAATTGTTAGTTTATTTCTTAGTTGAAAGAAGCAGCAGTATGCAAGGTATATATAATTCTCCTCCTAACCAACTGATTGAGTATATATACTAGCAGCTGAGTATTTCTTCTTCTCCACTCCAGGCAGCAGCAAAGCAAGCAGCGCACATGGCATGGCAGCCAGCACTATTGGGTGAAGCAAGGAGCCCTAAGCAGCATGCAGCCGGCACCATTTTTGTGAATGTTTATGGCTATGGATGTGTGGTGAATGTTCGTTTGTATGGTAAATTGCAGCATTAGGACTATGTAGTATGTACTATGTTTTTACTTTGTTTGTTTCTATGTACTATAGTAAAATGTTGTTCTGGTCTTCTGGATGTGTTTTTTACTGAGCTGTGTAGAGATCGGTTTTGTTGGTAAAAACCGAAAACCGAACCTAAAAAACCAAACCCGAATTTAGCGGTTTCCAGTATTTACGAAAACCGATCGGTTCTTGTTCTTTCGAAAACCGAACTCCATGTAACCGAGCTGAACCGAACCGAATCCTCGGTTTAAACCGAATGCCCAGCCCTAGATACCCTGCACGTTGTTGCGAATATAGTAGAGAAATTTCAAGCATACAACAATAGCATAGGCATTTGAACTGGAAGATAAAAACTATAAAATTTATTTCCAATTAAAAAGAGCACATTCCTAGTTGCATACACTGCTACAGAAACCTTAATGAACCATACAAAAATGCCGGCCAGCAGACGGCACTGATGACTAAAGTCATCTGTGTCGGTTACATAACCGGCACATATAACAATATATAGGTGCCGGTTGTGAACAAAAATATGCACCTATAAGATTTTAACAACCGGCACCAACGACCCTTCAAGAGCCAAAAAAAATCATCGAGGCAGGCTCGAGACATTGAGCACACGATTAAAATCCCTAAATTTTGAAACAAATATCCAACAAAATTCACAAATTCATATGATCAACAGTCACATAATCCATCAACACATCACATAATATTAACAAAATTCATCTCATGGAATTGAATTGATTTAGAAATTCTGGACAACTCGCGGCCGTTGTCCACCATGGAGCAGTCCGCCCACCTGTTGTCCTGTAGACAATTGCTGGCGGTGAGATCAACGAGAGAGAGGAGGGCGGGAAGGGGAGTAGGGAGAGGACGAGGGGGGACACTGACTTTTGCTGTCGGGCGACAGCATTGAGGACGAAGGGACTGCCTGGCACTGCGAGGTGCCTCCAGATCTGGCGGAGTGGGCGGCGCGGAGGCTACTATCGTTGCCATCGTCGTCACCACTGAGGACGCCGCCGCTGTCGCCGAGGAGAGGTCAGCACCGAGCACCGGGGCACCATATATAGCGCCACCTGAGCTCGGACCGGGGAGGGCGGGTGTGGGTGACGACGACGAAGACGTGGCGGCCGCCGAAGCGGACTCCATGGCCACAAAGCTCCCCGCCACAACCGCACCCACCACAGCCGTTGAGGAAGATGAAGACGACGATGACAAGGAGGGCAGGGATGATGCAACTGTTGGCGATGAGGGAAGGCGGAGGGCTCCCCACCTGACGAGCAGCAACCGAAGGTGGATCCACGATGAGGAGGGCAGGGATAATGCGGCCGTCGGCGACGAGGATGGTGGGGATAAGGTGGACGGCTTGGGGAGCCCACCGCCTCCCTTCCCACCGGATCTGGCGAAGGGGAAGGCACCGTTGTCGTGTCATCGCGCCGCCGTCGACTGGATCCCCCGACCGAGAGAGTGAGAGTGGGAGAGAGGAGGCGTGGCGGAGGCAGGTGGGAGTGAGGCGGCGGTGTGGAGGAGGAGAGAGAGGAGGAAGGATAAAAGGGGACAAAGTAGGATGCCCCTACCCAAGTATGTAGTTAAAATATGAGTGTATTGCATGTTAGCAGTTGAGGAGCACTAGGATGGTGGAGAAAAAGGCATTCCTTGCAGTGGGGTTTTTGTCGAGAGCCAAACGGTGGGTCCTGGGTAGACGAGGGCCTGAAAACTGGCCTGATGCTTGGTGGAGAGATTCCATCTATTTGTGTGACATGGGATATTTATGGGTTGGTTATGGAAAAGCCTTGTAGTGAGCTCTCCTTTGTCGGCTATGTCTGATCCACATGTGTCCAGTAATGCGAGACGTTCACGGTGTATGGGTAAAGTGTGCAATCTCTGCAGAGTTTAGTCAAACTGTTCGAATAGTCGTGCCCACGATCATGAGGGGATGTGAAGGGTTTCTCGTAGCGTAGTTTTGTTTTAAAACCCCTGTTTTGACATAGTCTTGAGGGATGAGTTATCGTTACCAGAGTTTGCCTTTGCGGCAAACGGCTAGCCTTCGTAGTTGAGAACGAGTCTGAGTGACTCGGGATGTCGTTTGGCACCAAGACCGGTGTAGTTTTGGCTGAGACGACCATGTTGGTTTGGCTGAGACTACCGGATTGTGCTGAGATGACACAATGTTTAATTGGAATATTCACTCATGATTATTGTGGCAGGTTGTTGCAAAGCAACCTATGGAATGGAGCGATGCGTGAGCCTCATTCCGAAACTAAAACTTAACTCACTAGCGTTTTGGAAATAAACTACTTAAAACTTTGCTGTTTCCAAATTCAACCTTACCCCCACCCTGTTTATAGTCCTGCATGCCATGTTTTTTTCTGGCTTACCGAGTACACTGAGTACTCATCCTGAGTGATATTTATATTTTTAGAGTTAGAGGAAGGATACCTCAACCCTTCTACCGAGGCCTACTTCTAGGAGCAGGTTGAGTACGACTTCTCGGGGTTTCAGGCCTAGCTCCCAAACCAAGCTTGTGTCTATGTTCGTTGTTATTTATTTAGTGTTTTTCATTTCATGCTTCCCACTGCTGTTGACGGTCCTTAAGTACCAAATCCGACGACCATCAACTCTTGCATAAAACCAAATGAAAGAATATAAAATGGAATACCAAACATAGAGGTAGTGGTTATTACTAACCATTTTCATAAGTCTTGGTGAATATTTGTATGCAAGTGAATTATGGATGAAAACAACTCGCCATACGACAAAATACACCTCCGGCAAATTGGACGTGAGTAGATAGATTGGAGGGCCCACAAATCAGTGCAAAACCGACACAATTGAAGACCAAGCACTGTGCACCGCCATAGGGGCCCACCTGCTAGTCTCACAGTGAATGATGAGGTCCTGAGGCGGTGGAAGTGGTTCGGCCAAACCATCCACGGCGCCCCCTAACCGCCAGCCTCCATGTGGCAGCCCCCTATTGGTCCCCAATGGCGGTTGTGGGTAGTAACCGCCATTCCCAACCGTCATTGAACACTATATAAAGAGGAGAAGCTCTCACTCTCTAGACACACAACTCAAGTGGAGTATAACTCACTTTGATATTTAGGCTACTCTCTAATAGAGTTAGAATATGAGAAGAGAGTGAGGGGAAGCTCCGAAAGGAGTGTCTCAAAGTTCGGAGTTCTCTCCGAAGGAGTTTCGAGGGAGTGCCGGAGTTGTCGGCACTCTCTCCATTGGAGTCTCGGAGGAGTGCCGGAATGTCGGCACTCTCTCTGATCTTGTACCTTGATGAATACTTCTTTTATATAAGTATTCATGATTTTCTTATGGTATTTACTTTTCTTACTTAAGTAAGATAACTTCTCATCATTACGGGTTTGTCACTTAGTATTTATACTGGGTGCTTTAGTACTAAGACTCTCGATAAGAATGAAGTTCTTGGCCGAGACTAGAGTAGTAATCGATAACGTTGACGTGGAGTCTAGGCTAGAGGTTACTTTTGTTTGTTGTGTGCTTCACAGAAAGTGAGGCAGGCGATAAGTGGTGACAGTCCTGTCCGTCCTTTGTATCCCTCCACGTTCGGATACATCATAGAGCTCAAGGCCGGACTCAGCCTGGCAGACCACGGGAGGGCCGGTGCCCGAAGTAACTGATAGAGTTGTACCTTAACTTAATTAAGATAATTAACCCATAGGAATCCTCTCTATCCTAAGCCTACCATTTAGTTATTGTTTTTGGATAAATTCTGTTATTAGATTATACATACATGTTTCTTGTGATTCGATACTTTTGGAATACTTTGAGGTGAAGTGCTACAGCGGTATCTGTGCGCTTGTCGATTTATCTGTGACAGTAACAAATACCAACAACTGCTGTTTCTACGCTTTTGCCTTAGATAATTTTTTCTTTTCAGTGTTACTTAGTTTGGGTCTGTCTATGATGGTAGCATTTATGAGACCTCCACCAATGTTGTAATAAAGTTCTATTATTTCTGATTTTCACTATTATTCTGTGAGTATCAGCTTGTGTATCCTGGGACTGATACTGTAATCATAGGTAATGTTGTGACCTCCAGCCTATGTCGGTTTGCATTCTTTGATTGGCATAGTTTGGGGCGCCACAGGTTGCCTCTATCCATCTGGTGGTTCACGGCTCATGGTTCACATCTCTCAACTACAGAAGGCGTTGAAACATGTGGCGATGCTTCGTCTTCTGCAAGATGAAGGCGAAACAATTTTAAAGAGGGTGATGAATAGTCGAGTCATCAACCATGGCGCAGCAACAGTCAAGCAAATCACGGTGCGTTGGTGACCTGGAGTAGCTAACGCTACGAGCAAGATATCCTTCTGCTCCGGCTTTGGGACAAGCCGATTACGAAGAGGGGGAGAGTGTGGAAAAAGTATACCTGAGATCTCTCATCTTGTCGCCGAATTACAAAATCATTCTTAAACCGCAAAACCGGATACAACACATCCCCAACTTACAAAACCAATGCAAACGAGGTTCCTCGACAGTATTATCCCCAGTTTTGGTTGACGTGGTGCCTATGTGGCTCCTTTGACTAGATCTTCGTCCTACGTGGCATTGACGTGGTGCTTACGTGGCAATTTAATTCGAAAAAAATAAAAACCATGGGGTCCACGTGTCAGTTACACCAGAAAATAATAAAAAATGATGGGGCCCATGTGGGGCCCACATATGATACTTATTTTCTCCTCTTCTTCCTCTCCTCTGTTATCCCTTCCCCATTCCTCTCTCTCTCACTCCTCTCAAGCCGGCGAGGCTCTCTGGCGACGAACAACGCCAAGCGTCACCAACATCTCCGCCACCATCCTCATTGGCATGGCACATGCGGCTCTTAAATCCACCTCCGTCCTCCACCGCTGCCATCTTCTCATGGTTGAGATGGTGAGGTCGAGCTCATGGGTGGGAGGAAGATGAAGGGGGGAGGATCTGGCCGGCGGTGACGGGGTTTCAGATTCAATGGCATGCACGCGTGGAGAGGGAGGAGGCGGTTAGGCCAGCGGCGAGCGCGCACGGAGAGGGAGAAGGCGGGGAGGCCAGCGAGGGGGAAGGGGAGGCCGACGACGAGCGTGCACGAAGAGGGAGGAGATGGGCAGGCTGGCGGCGAGCACGCGTGGAGAGGGACAAGGCGGGGAGGCTGGTGGCGAGCACGCGCGGATATGGAGGAGGCGAGGAGGCCGGCGACGAGCGTGCGCAAAGAGGGAGGAGACAGGGAGGCCGATAGCGAGCGCGCGCGGAGATGGAGGAGGTGGGGAGGATCGCGAGGGGGGGCGAGAAGGCCAGCAAGCTCTTCCAAGTCGAAATCCACCATCCCCGACACCACCTTCACTGCAGAGAGGGAGGAGGCAAGGAGGCCGGCGATGAGCGCACATTTAGAGGTCGGAGGCAATTAGGCTGACGACGAGCACGCAAAGAGGGAGGTGGCGGGGAGGCCTGTGAGGGGGGCTAGAAGGCCGGCAAGCTCTTCCAAGTCGAAATCCACTGTCCCCGACACCACCTTCACCGCGCCGAGAGGGAGGAGCCGGGGAGGCCGACGGCGAGCGCACACAGAGAGGGAGGAGACGGGACCGACGAGGGAGGCGGGAAGGCCGGCAAGCTCGCCCATTCCGCCTGGCGCCATGTGGCGAGGAGAAAGGAGAGAGAAGAAAATGAGAAGAGAGGAAGGAGAGAAAAGAAAATGAGAATGAGGATGACATGTGGGCCCTATCATTTTCTAGTGTAACTGACCTGTGGGCCCTATAGTTTTTATTTTTTTAGATCGAATTGTCACATAAACGTCACGTCAATGTTACATGGAATGAAGACCTAGTCAAAGAATCCACGTAGATGCTACGTCAGTCAAAACCAGGGACAATCCTGTCGAAGGATCTCGTTTGCATTGGTTTTGTAAGTTGAGAAATGTGTTATATTTGATTTTATGATTTAAAGATAATTTTGTTATTCGATGACAATATGAATTTCAGGTATACTTTTTCCGGTAAATATTACTACCCGTGTTATCGCTAGGCCGTCTTTCGTTGCACAACGGGAAGAGAAGTGGCCCACCAGAGAGCAGCGGCCCAATGTTCGCTATGTTGGGTCAGATTGGATGGTGTGAGTACAGACCTATCCTCAAAGGAATAAGTACACCAAAGGTCCCCCAACTTGACAGGCAGATACAAAATCGTCCTCCAACCGCAATACCAGGTACCGGACGTCCCTTAACTGTCAGAACCGGGTATTTTTCATCCCAAGGCAGGATTGGAGCCGGATTTGTTCGACGTGGCACGTTGACCGCGGTCTTCGGCGCTGAGTCAGCACGAGCACGTTGTCCTCTCAGTGTTCTCTCTTCGCAGTGCTCAGTCTTCTCTCTCCCGAACCCTAGATCGACTAAGGCGACGCGGGTGGCGACGGAGGGGCCGGCGGGGGCGACGGAGGGGGGCGGCTTAGGGGGCTGGCGACGACGTGACCGGCGGAGGGGGCGGCGGAGGGGGCTGGCGACTTGGTGACCGACTTGGAGCTCAGAGTCGCCGCGGACAACATCGAGCTTGGTGGCGTACCACCTCGGCCGAACTCAAGTGGGAGTCGGCGCTCCGTGGGGCGGCCGGCGGGCAAGATCTGGCAAGTGGCGCGACGGTGATGGCGAGCTCGATGAGCGACAGCTCGTCGTCATCCTCCCGTCAGAAGAAGGCATCACCCGTTCCTTATCGGGTTGGTCCTTTGGAGTACCAACCCGCGGTGATGTGCCGTTGTCGTCCCCCAGCAAAGGCAGCGCGGTGGATCTCGTGGAGCGACGATAACCCTGGGCGGCGGTATTATAAGTGTCAAAAAGCTCGGGTAAGTGATGGATTTTGTGATTTTTGGGGGTTTTTAGAACAATGGCCATTCGTCGGGGTTGAAAGGGTAGTTTGTTCTTGCAGGAAGGGGGGTGTGATTTCTGGGATTGGTACGACGAGCCGACGAGCAATTTCATCAAGGAGTTGTTGAATGATTTGCGTGACGTTGTGACCTCGTTGAGGAGAAAGAATGAATGGCTGGAAGAGGTGGTTGCACAGAGTAGGGCGCATGGAGAACAACAGAGGAAAGAGGTAGAAGATGTAAGGAATGTGATTGTTGTGAAGAATGAGGAAATTAGAAGGTTGAAGGCCATGAACCAAAAGCTTGTAATAGGTGTTCTGTCTTGTGTGGTTGTGTTGCTTGTACTGTTGTTTGGCAAGACTTGAGATTGTTGGAGCTGTATGAACCATGTGTTAGGTATGTATTAGGAAGCTGATGTATGGAATGAACTTCATGTATCCTGGTAGTTGTATGAATCATCCGGTATGACTTTTCTGAATGAATGGTGTATGTTTGGAAAATATGTATGAACATTTCAGAAGTTGTTCTGCTAGACTAGAGAATTGCAAACAAGAGCTACTGGATTAAATGCATAAAAAGTTGTAATTTTTGACATGAGTTTGGCAGATGGTAGAGGTAAATTGCACACAAGCTCAAAAGATTGGATCATTCAGCACAGATAGTTGGAATAGAGGAAATATTGTTCTCCATAATTATGGCACACACAAGTGATAGTCTGGCATGCACAAAAGAGATAGTATGACATTACATCACATCTGGATGGAAGGATAGCAAGCATGATTAGATCTAACATTACATGTTCACAGTTTATCACTTTCCCATGAGGGCATAAGAATCAGAGCCCCACCAGATTTCTTCTTTGTCTTGTTCTGTGCAGGTTCTTGAGCTGAGACACACACTGATGCTTTGCCAGATGTGAGTCTTACAGATGCACTTGAAGAGCTCTTGGAATATGGCACTATTGCTTGTAGATCAACACTTGCAGAACCACCTTGATCAGTACACACCTTAGCAGTGGCATTAACCCTAACAAGCCCCTGGGTCTCCACCTGTGCATGTAGTACAATAATTTGAAAGAAAAAGTAAATTAGCACTAGTTGAAACTAAGCAAGTGGCATTCACTAGTTAAAAGTGAATCAAAGGGAATCAGGACATTCTTACATTGGTTTTTGATTTCTTGGCCCTGGATTGTTGGGTAACACTTGAAGTACTTTGTGAGGCAGCCTTCCTCTTCCTGCTGTTAGCAGAACTCCCTCCTATGTTAGACAACACCATGTGCTGACTTGGAGATGGCACTGGTTGAGAACCACCTGGGACTGACCCAGCAGAATTGTGGTTGGCACAACTGGACTTGTTGTGGCCAATCTGCTTGCACCTTGTGCATCTCATAACTGTTCCAAACTTTGACAATTTGGTTGGCTTGGGAGGTTCATGCATTTCTCTTCTCCTTTCAGTCCTAGGCCTGCCTGACATTTTTATGTAACCAGGAGCATTGAGTGGCTGCCTATCATCCTCAGGCCAAGCACTCATACCCTCTAATGGCTGAAGGCAATGGACATAGGTCTTTTTGAAAGCTTCCACAAAGTAACAGGGAGCAATGTAGTAATCCAGCTTGTTAGTTCTAAAGTGGATGCATGAAATAGCATGAGGGCATGGTAATCCTGAGAGTTGCCAGTATCTACAGGAGCATTCCTTTTTTTCTGGGTTGACTGTGAACCTATGATCATGGTGCTTAACCTCAAAGCTGTCATCTCCAGCACAAATGGCATGACAAAAAGCTGATTCATTGATATACACATTAAGTTTTTTAAGTATTCCTGGGCACACAGCAGTTGTCCATCTAGTACCATTGGCTTTCTGATCACTAATCCTAACCATGACTTTTCTCCTAATTGTCTCTAGCATTGTGATGATAGGATAGAATCTAGATTCTAGTATCCATTTGTTGAAAGATTCGCACATATTATTGTCCACTGAATCACAGTTAGAACCTAACCTCAGCCATGCTCTGCTCCAATGCTCGGGATGTGTGTTGAGGATAGCCTGTGCTCCAGCTGGTGTGAGCTGAGCAAGCTTAGCCCTTGCTAGATTGAATAACATCCTGCAAGGAGCTTTTGCACACTTCCAAAATTTCTTCTGCAGTTGCTTGTCAGGAAAGTACTTTTTCCAATTGGCATATATATGCCTAGCACAGTTCCTGTGTTTAGCCTCAGGTGCCCATTTCTGGACAGCATTAATGATACCCTGCAATTGAAGAAGCATACAGGTCAGCAACATGTACTTAGGTCTGAAAAGCACAATGTTTCAAACTGAAAATAAGTAAACACATAACCTTCTGTTGGTCTGAAATGAAGACCCAACCATCTCCTGTGCCAACTTTGAGGTCACTGCAAATCAGGTCCATAAACCAATCCCATTCCTCATTATTCTCCTTGGCTACCACAGCCCATGCAATAGGATACATCTGATTATTACCATCCCTCCCTATGGCACACAACAGCTCCCCATTAGTTGCTCCCTTGAAAAAGCAACCATCTAGTCCAATTATCCTCCTGCATCCACTTGAAAACCCTTTCTTACATGCAGCTAGGCAAATGTATATTCTCTTGAACACTGGGTGATCCATTCCAATCTCCTGGTTAACAACCACTGTGCTACCAGGGTTGCTCCTAAGCAGCTCAAGTTGATAATTGTAGAGCTTTTGATACTGCCCTACAGTTGCATCCATCTTCTTCTTCATGACAAGCCACTTTGCTCTCTTCAACTTAGCAAAGGATACTTCTGCAAACATTTCCTCTTGTACTGTTGCTTTCATATGGGCTAGGGGCCAAGAAGGGTTGGCTGAGATGAAATTCCCATATTTCTCAGCAATGATTACAGATGTAACCATTCTGTTGTCCCTCCTAGGTGGGCAAGCATGCATGCTATCAAATGTTACAATCTGCCAGCTGTTTGACCTTGAATTCTTTGAAAGAAGACATACCCAAGGACAACTAGCCCAATCACACTTTGCCCTAACCCTCTTGCCATCATCCTTAATAAAGTTGATGACTTTCTTCTCAGCAAGAGCATATCTGGTGATGGCTTTCTTGAATTGTTTCTTGCAGTCAAACTTCATCCCCAATTCAAATGTAGGGACACCTAACTCCTTCTTATACCTTGGGTGCTTACTTTTTGTACTTCTCACCTCCCCATCACTGCCCATTTCATCCACAGAGTCATCTTCATCACTGTCTGCATATGGGGTCTCAAATCCTTCTTCAACACCACCTGCCATACTTGGTTGTACCCTCTGAGTTTGCAAGAAAAAATCATCAAGATCATCTAGCTGCCCTGCCTTGACCTTTCTCTTAACCTTCTTATAGTGTTTCTCTATCTCTATAGCCTCCTCCTCATCATCTGACTGGGCATCATCCCCAGGAATGTAATCACTGTCATCTTCACTTTCAGAGGGTGGCTGGCTTGCAATGGGTGCTTTTTCATCATGGTAAAGCACAATCATCTTATCTTCAACAGCTTTGCCCTTAGATCCACTACAACCAGCCTCAGCAACTTTGTTATCTATTCTGCCCTTAGATCCACTACCACCAACATCAACTTCAACTGCTTTACCCTTGCACCCGCTACCAGCAGCCTCACCAGCAACTTCAACATCCATGTTTGCACACTCCTCTTCACTGTCCACTTCTAGTTCCCTGTCTGCCTCGTAATCACTGTCATCAGCTGACCCATCACATAAATCAACAATTTCTGGTTCTTCCACATAGACATCAGCAACTTCCAATTCTCCAGTACAATCACACATGAGCTTGCAAGCCTTGTCATTCGAAAGAGCGCGAAGACCTGTTTGCAAATCTCTACCAGGAAACAACCAGTGCAACAAGGTCCCAGACAGCACACTACAATGATCACGTAGGTGTCCAAATAACTCAGGCAAAGATACCTTGTCTCTACCAATATAGGATAGGGCCTCAGATCCACCACAATATTTTTTCTCGGTCCCATCTAAAAGGAATACCCCCTTCATATGAAACCTAACTACAAGAGTGTCCAACACGTCCATCCCCTTCATGCAGAACAACATAAAAGAATGACTTAGGGTCATTCAATCTGGCATATCAAGTCCAAATCCCTACTTTTCCCCAAAACAGTGAGAATAAAATATCCCTAATCAGGTACATCACTAACTAAATAAATCCCAACTTGTACCAATTCTCATATCCAAAAGCAATCTAACAAAGTTAAATATTATTCTCCCCGCATCCCACTGATACCATGCAACCACAGAGAAGAAAGGGAATACCTGCCAATCGGGTTCGGATCAGACTTCTGATTGCGTGGATTTCCTTGCCGACGATACCCCCGTCGGCCGCCCCACGGAGCGCCGACTCCCACTTGAGTTCGGCCGAGGTGGTACGCCGCCAAGCTCGATGTTGTCCGCGGCGACTCTGAGCTCCAAGCCGGTCACCAAGTCGCCAGCCCCCTCCGCCGCCCCCTCTGTCGGTCACGTCGTCGCCAGCCCCCTAAGCCGCCTCCCTCCGTCGCCCCCGCCGGCCCCTCCGTCGCCACCCGCGTCGCCTTAGTCGATCTAGGGTTCGGGAGAGAGAAGACTGAGCACTGTGAAGAGAGAACACTGAGAGGACAGCGTGCTCGTGCTGACTCAGCGCCGAAGACCGCGGTCAACGTGCCACGTCGAACAAATCCGGCTCCAATCCTGCCTTGGGATGAAAAATACCCGGTTCTGACAGTTAAGGGACGTCCGGTACCTGGTATTGCGGTTGGAGGACGATTTTGTATCTGCCTGTCAAGTTGGGGGACTTTTGGTGTACTTTTTCCATCCTCAAATTGTAAAGAATTGTAAAGAACCTAAACACTTATCCCCAAATTCAAAACCTCCTCCTTCCTCGTCACGCTAATTATCTGCTTTTTGCTTCTGTCTCGTTCGATAGTACCCGTTCGTTATTTCTTTCGTTTCAAAATATAAAATATTTTAGATAGATGTAATATTTTTTATACTACGAATCTGAACAAATTTTTACTGAGATTCATAGTATTAAAAAATATTATGTTTATTTAAAATTTTTTATATTTTAAAACGAAGAACGGAGAGAATAATTATCTATTCTATCAAGGGGATTGGAACAGCCAGGCAGGCTCGCAAGCCTAGTATTAGCATATGCATGCAGGACCACGCGCGGCACTGCTGCTGCACGAGATGCGAGGCTGCATCGATCACGGCACGCAACGATTGGCTCGCGGCGGCGTTGACCAGCTGCAGTTCGAAACATATAGGCCCTGTTTGGATAGAAGGGTTAGAGTTACAAGTTAGAGTTAGTTTCTAGCTCTCAACTAACCCTAAACTAACTCTAGCCCTAGAGGTGTTTGGATGGAAGGGTTAGATTGATAATAACCGCCAGGTGTTGCTGCGCTGGCTCCGGCGGCCAGGTGCCACGGCGGCCGAACTCGACCGCTGCCGAACGCGCCCGCCTCTCCCCGAAGACAACCCGCCTGGGAAGGCGCCACCATTTCCTCCTCCGCGACCAGCTCCTGCCGGGGAGGAGCCGCCAAAGTTCAGTCGCCGAGACAGATTTGGAGTCGCCCTTCCGTCTCCGGCTCCGGCACGCGGTGGGCGATAGGGAGGGAGACTGGAGCCCCTGCCGCGGCCAGTGAGGAGCTCGTCGTCGTCGCCCTGGAGGAAGGCTCCATACATCCCAAGCCCTGGGAACCCCTCTGCCGCCGGCGCTTGCGAGTTGAGGTCGAAGCCGGTGCCGGCAGAGGAAGCGGTGGCGGGGCCGCTCGCCGACGGCTGCGAAGCCCACGCGCTGAGGTTGTCGAAGCCGTCTCCGTCCATGCGTGGCCGGCGGCGCAGATCGGTGGAGGTGGCGACGTGGATGGTCGGAGGCGGCGCGGCTCGAGGGTGGCGGTGGCGCTGAGGTTGGCCGGCGGCGCGGAACGGTGGAGGCGGCGACGTGGATGGTCGGAGGCGGCGCGGCTCGAGGGTGGCGGCGGCGCTGAGGTTGGCCGGCGGCGCGGAACGGTGGAGGCGGCGACGCGGATGGTCGGAGGCGGCGCGGCTCGAGGGTGGCGGCGGCGCTGAGGTTGGCCGGCGGCGCGGAACGGTGGAGGCGGCGACGCGGATGGTCGGAGGCGGCGCGGCTCGAGGGTGGCGGCGGCGCTGAGGTTGGCCGGCGGCGCGGAACGGTGGAGGTGGCAGCGCGGTTGGACGGAGGCGGTGCGGCTCGGGGCTGGCGGCGGCGCTGAGGTTGGTCGGCGGCGCGGAACGGTGGAGGCGGCGGCGCGGTTGGACGGAGGCCGCGGCGCGGGTAGTGAGGGAGGCTGCGCCGCGCGGATCGGCGGCGGAGGCGCGGATCGGGGACGACGGCGCGGATTAGTGCCGGTGGCGGCGTGGATCAGGGAGGCGGCAGCGTCCACCGAGAGGATCCTGTGCGGGATCGGGAGGAGAGGGGATCCGGTGCGGGCAGAGAGAGAGAGAAAAGTGGTTTCTCCAGTGGGCCCCACTCAAACTAGCTCCAATAAGCACCTCTTGGAGGGGCTAGTTTTTTTGGTGGGTTAGATGCAACTAGCCCCAATCTAACCCCTCATGTTTGGATCCTTTAGGGCTATTTGAACCCCAACTAGCTCAAACTAACTCTAACCCTTGGATCCAAACAGGGCCACAGGGGATTTGCTCACAGCTCGGTACGCTGATTGTATTTTTAATGAAGAATATTTCCCGGCATTAGGGGGAGAATTCAAGTATCACACTGAATGCCCGGAAATAAATTGGAATGCATTTGACACCCTAAAGGAGGATCCTCATAACACAGAATCTGAACTTCAAGTTCAAAGGATCATTGATTTGCAGGTTGCTGCAAACAATTTGTCAGACTCATTTACTGTGAGTAAAAGTGTCACAAAATCATACATTCCCGCAAGGAATGTGCCAGAAAGAATAGAGGTACCAAACAAAACTATTCAACTCCCTTCCTCAAAAGAGAGTGGGAGAAGTACGGCAAATCCTCGCAAGCGCACGAGGAAACAGAGGAAAGAATCCTCTGACACAGTAAATGAAACTCAACCTCAAGTTGAGAGACACCAAGTGGATTTATCCAATTCACTTCCCACATCACCAGTGCACTCAATTTCTGATGATGGGACATTGGGACACCCCGACGCGGTCATATTGGAAAATACTGAGCCGACAACTGGGGTACATGAAATTTCCACAAACTATGTTGAGTCTGGAGAATCATTTAACCGTAAGACTACAATTGTCAACATATACTTTGCCTCATCAATTGCAGATACCATCCAAAATGATCCAGATCCAAAATCCATGGTAGAGTGCAAGAAGCGCTCGGACTGGAATAAATGAAAAGAAGCAATTGAAGCAGAGTTAGCCTCCCTCAATAAAAGAGAGGTATTCTCATCAGTAATACCTACACCTCCAAAAACCTTCCCTGTAGGTTTCAAATGGGTTTTCCTCCGGAAGAGGAATGAGAACAATGAGGTGGTGAGATATAAGGCAAGGCTTGTAGCACAAGGGTTCACGCAGAGACCCGACATTGATTTCAATGAAACATATTCTCCAGTCATGAGTGGAATTTCGTTTCGATACTTAATATCACTAGCAACTCAAAAGCGTCTATCTATGCAGTTGATGGATGTCGTGACAGCATATTTATATGGGTCACTAGATCCGGAGATATATATGAGGGTCCCTGATGGGATCTCTATACCGAATAATAGCACAAATCGTAATATGTATTGTGTAAAGCTCAAAAAATCACTCTATGGTCTGAAACAGTCAGGTAGAATGTGGTACAACCGACTGAGCGAGTATCTTCTGCAGAAGGGTTATTCAAATAATGATGATTGCTCATAGGATTTTGCATCATATCAGTGTATGTAGATGATTTGAATATCATTGGTAACACACAAGATATTGATGAAGCACGCAACCATCTTAAGACGGTGTTTGAGATGAAGGATTTGGGTAAAACCAGATTTTGCTTAGGTTTGCAAATCGAGCACCTTCACTCGGGAATTTTAGTGCATCAATCTGTCTATGTCCAAAAATTATTGGAGAAATTCAATATGGACAAAGCATACCCAAATAAAACCCCCATGGTTGTTCGATCTCTCGATAAAGAAAAAGGATATTTTCCGACCACGGGAGGAGGGAGAAGAGATATTAGGACAAGAATATCCCTATCTCAGTCTCATCGGAGCACTCATATATCTTGCAAATAGTACCAGGCCTGACATTGCATTTGCAGTAAATCTATTGGCAAGACACAATGCTGCCCCAACTAAGCGTCATTGGACTGGAGGAAAACAAATCCTCAGGTACCTGAATGGTACTAAGGATCTTGGCTTATTCTTCCAGAGAACTAATGATCCTAGCTTAGTTGGATACACTGATGCTGGCTATATGTCTGATCCCCACAATGCCAGATCACAGACAGGTTTTGTATTCCTTCATGAAGGAACTACCATATCATGAAAGTCATCTAAACAAACATTAGTAGCTACCTCCACAAATCATTCTGAGATCATCGCACTATTTGAGGCATCACGTGAATGCGTGTGGCTTCGCAGAATGATAAACCACATTGAACAATCTTGTGGTATTGGTTTCTCAGAATCACCTACCATTATCTACGAGGATAATGCTGCTTGTATTACGCAGATGCAAACATGTTACATCAAGAGCAACGTCACCAAACATATTGCTCCTAAGTTGTTTTATCCCCATGAGCTTCAGCAAAGTGGAGAAATAAACATCTTACAAACAAAATCTTGTGATAATCTGGCAGATCTCTTTACCAAGTCTTTACCTACTTCCTCATTCGAGAAATATGTTAAGGGAATTGGTATGAGACGGCTCAGAGACTTGCAAGTTTCAGGGGGAGGCTCTCTGAATGATGGACCTTGTTAAACGCTTCATATTGTACTCTTTTTTTTTATGAGTTTTTACCAGTAGGTTTTTCTCATACAAAATTTTTAATGAAACAATATCTGATGCAAGCATATGTCTTATCTCATGTTTTTCCCACAAGGGTTTTTCTAGAGATAAAACCAGACATCGATTACTCCTTAAACCTTTCAGGTTCATGTTAGAGCAATCACCAGTCAAATTATTCCTATTTTTTCCCACAGGATTTTTCAAAGGAATTAAAGAACACATTGATCTCAAGATGGACTCGATCAAAAGGAGGAGTGTTACAAAGGCCTTTAATTGGCCATTATTTGACCTCATCAAGAGATTGTAACAGCCAGCAATCAAGAGATTGTAACAACCATATAAATCACCCTAAATCAATATTGATGTTGTCTAGAATCCTAGGCTTATAATCTCCCTATATAATGGGACTTTTGAGATCAATGAAATTGAGGAAAAAATTCACTTTCACTGTTTATTTGTTCATTTTCTAACATCTGCATCCTGCTTGCCAGCTTGGGGGACAGGGATCACTGAACAAGCACAGGTAAGCAGCCAATCCAATCCAATCCAATCCAACCAAATCCCCAACTAATCTCTTCATTTATGTATGTATTAGCCAAAATGTGCATATGAGAAAATCAATCTGGTACTCCATGAATCTCTCCATCACTTCAGCATCATGGACATGATTCAGCTGGCAGTGGCCTCCTCACTGGCTGCAAAAAACAGTTTGCATAAATGATAAGAGGCCAGAGAATTCAATTGTGTTGGATCCAGGACCAGTCTGCCTGCCCACTGGATCGCTGACACAATCATTGTTGGATTCAGAAGAGGCTAAATCTCTTGTGCATAATCTTCTCTTTATTGTGCATCATCTGTGTATGTCTGCATGATTGATGGCATGGAATTCAAAAGGCACTGGGTTCATATTCTCATCATGATAATGGACATAGATTTAATGGACAAAGATCCTATTACATCACAAACAACATTCAGAAGAAACGACAACAGAAGAAACAAAGAAAGAAACCCAGTTACATCATCATCACACTTGTCTCTAGATGGCGAGCCTCATCTCATCAGTTCTCCTAGATAAACACCATATGCAATACTTACTAGAACTTTTTGATAAACCAGATCATCTGATGCAAATGATCACTGATCAAATCCCGGTGCATTGGTCTTGACTGCTTTCTGACTTGCTGATTACATTGCATTCTGAAGGCCAGCAGAGTGCAGGAGCACGGTCTTAATTTCTTCAGGCCCGAGTCCAGGACCATCCCTGCATTGCTGGCAAAACAGAAGTACAGAGCAAACATAAAGAGGGTGAACAACGGTAGGATTTGATCGAACACATCTGAAAACCTCGACTGGAGGAGAAAATATTATGATGTTGAGAATGCAAACCTCGGCGCGGAAAACATCCATTGCAAACCCATTGAAACAGCTGATGACCGCCTGCTCGATCCCAAGGCCAAGGTTGTCAAGAGCCCTCAATGTGGACATCAGAATGCCAGGCCTACGTGCACAGAACATGTGGATATTGACTGCATGACCTTCCCTCATCCTAACTTCAACCTGAACAAACAAGAGAGATGAATGTCACTGGTTGCTATGCATATTGTTACCGTTACATGAATCAAGAAGGCCTGAATGATCAAGTACTTGTGCAGACTGCAGAGAGCAAGTACTGCAAAATAAGTAACACTCCCTTCATTCCAAAATATAAGCATTTCTTGTCCAGATACATAGCCAGAAATGCTTATGTTTTGGAACGAAAAGAGTAGCTCCCAAGTGCATTAATCTTGAGCACTAAAGCATGCTTAAACATCAAATTATCAAGGGCCAATTGCATAATTGCCACTAGTGCAAAGCTTAACAATCATGGCCAAAATTTTGACTAACCGTGGCTTGTTGACCACTAGGGCTAGGAAATGAGGTTGGGCAAAGTTCCTCCTTGACGCGGCCAGGAAACGTCTGCAATGTGGGCGTTGATGGGTGGAAGCTAGCTGACGATGGTCCAGTAAGCGAAGAGCTAGGAGCAGACTCAAGTTCATTGTGAAGATCGTTAATCCTCTGCAGGAGCTCCTTCAAGTACTCAATTGCATCACCAAGGATAGAAGCTCTATCCATCTGTCATAAAGGAGAAGAAAACTGGTAATGAGATGATGAACTATAGATATTAACATGAAACGAGACAGACATAGTTGGCATTAAGAACACTTTGACATAATTGTTTTGTACTGCTACACTAAAAACGGCACATGGTACATGGCGCTGAATTGTTAGACTGCAACTTGTCATAATATCCCAAGAACTGTAGTACTTCAGGTCTTTCTTTATTGTTCAAAACCATCTTGATCATCGTGAAGGAAAGTAGTAAGTTCTTTACATGAAAGGACTGCAGAGAACTGAATATGCACTTCGCATGCCGAAACTTCCAAAGTGCACGACTTTTTCAAGGAAACCAACAAAAGTTAAAGACAAAACATCCAACACGAAGAACTACAAAAAACAGAAAGAAAAGGGGGGAAAGAATTTGCGAGTTATCTGGTAGCAGGTCACTTTCAACTACATCTTGTGCATGGCACTGTGTTAATCATGCATCACTAAATCTGGCCACGGATCAGAATCAAAGTTCCCCATAATATATGTAATCTCAATCTACAACAAATAATTAAGTCCTAGGAAAAAGACATTAAAGTATAATTTCAGAACTGAAATTACCATAACTGAACTGTAAAACAACCATCCAGCAAGCTGAATAGGAATTCCTCATGTTACCATGTGAACATGATAAGGCATGACAAGCACTGCTTTGAAAGGATTAGGGTGCTATCCCACACTAAAACTGAAGCAATAGAAAAAAAAATCAGCAGGCCATAGATCTACTGAAAAAAGGATGCTATTTTGGATCTGAAGTGGAGCCAATTCAAGAATTCAGCACCAAAATTCGAACCAATTTCGGTGAAAAATATCATAACAAGCACACTCCTACATGACCTACACCAGTATACATCACTCAATAACTGAAACATGTTGCCAAAACTGAAAATAGAAAAGTAGAAATAAGAAAAATGCTGATTAATTAACAAAATATGGTCTAGTAGAAATGGGAGCTGCTGATTAATTAGCAATGAACAGTGAAAAATAAAAATGAGATCATTAATCACCTTGCTGATCTTGGGCACCACGGAGCGCAGCATGTAGAGGCGGTCGTTGAGCTTCTTCCTGCGCCGCCGCTCCGCCATGAGGTTCTTGGCCGGCATCCCCTTCTTCTTGCCCCTCCCGTTGCCGCCGGCGCCGCCGCCGCCACCACCTCCCGCCGCCACGGGCGCGGCATTCTCCAGCGAGGCCGAGACCCCCATGGACGAGGCGTCCACGCTCTGCTCGATCTCGTCGTCGTCGTCCCACCCCATCCCGCCGCCGAACGCGCCACCGGGAGGCCCCAGGAACCCGACCTTCTGCCCCGGCGGCGCGAGGAACGGAGGCGGCGCGTCGTCGAACGGGTTGGACGAGGCGAAGTCGTGGAACGACGGGAGCGTCGTCGGCGGCGGCGGCGGGACGGAGGACGACGGGAAGGCCGCCTGGAAGTCGAACATGGCCGCGGCGGCGGCGTCCATGTTGAGGAGCAGCGACGACGGGGTCGACGCCGAGAGCACGTCCCGGTGGTGGTGGTGGTGGAAGGGGAACGCCGTGAACGACGCCGCCGCCAGCGCGTCCGCCGCGAGGTACGACCAGTCACCGCCGCCGCCGCCGCCTCCGCTTCCCCCTCCCGCCAGCTCGTCCATCTTCGCCGCCGCCGCCGCCGCCGCCTCCGACTCGTCCATGGCAACCTCGCCGCCGCTTCTTGTTAGCCTCCTTGCCTTGCAGCGCTCTGAGAAGAGTCTGAATAGAGACGCCATTGCTGCTGCTGCTTCTTATAGGGGAGGAGAAAGAGGCAGCCTTGAGCCGATGTGCTTAATTACACCTAATTAATTAATTAAATCAAACGTTGCTTAACTTTTTCTTTTAAAAAAGACTAATACTTACAAGGTTAATTGGCCTTTTTTGTCTGATAAAAATAAAAGATTAACACCTACAAGATTTGCCTATGACTATGATGACACTATGTTTTTTAATAGAGATATACATTGTTTTTTTAATAGAGATATACATGGCAAGCTTGTTCAGTTTGTGTCACGCTTGCTACAAACTTCTCTGGGTTTAATTGAAAAAAAAAGAGAGAGAGAACTTTTTTAGGTTGTTTATAACACTTTGGTTTTGCTAATGGCATCTTCTGTTTGTTGCAGACGTGAAACTGACAAATCTGACAAGATAGTACAAGGGCTATACGGGAGCTGTTTTAATTGGAAACAGTGTTGTTCTATTTCCTTCTTTTATATTTTTTACAAGATTCAAAATTGTAAAAAGCTGTGATATTATGCATATTTATTTTTTTATGCAGTGTTTTGCTGCCATGTTGAAACAAAAACTGTTGCACCGGGGTGGAGACAGCGGGAGGTGAGGAGGGGCTTGGTCTCCCAAATGGCTTCGAATTTTTACGGCAATAGGTTTCGCCAATTTTCAGAAAACTATTTTCTTCAATCAAATTTTTTGAGTGTTTTTGGCTCCGCCTCTGGTTGCATCTAATAATTCAAAAAATTCTAAAATGTAAAAAACTGTAATATTTTTTCACGTTATGATTTTTATAAATTTGTTTTTATGCAGTGTTGTGCTGACATGTTTGAAACAAAAACTGGTCCATCTAATCATTCACAAAATTCTAGAATGTAAAAATCTGTGATATTCTGCATATTATTGTTTTTATATTGTTTTATGCAGTGTTGTGCTGCCATGCTGAAACAAAACTGTTGCACCTAATGAAAGAACAAATGACCTGGCAGACATGTCTCTTGAAGCTTAGATGGATCAAAAGGGCCAAAAAAGAAAGATGTTTTTTTAATTGATAGGAAGAACCTGCAGGGAGGTATACACGTGTAAGGCTGCCTACTGCACCCAGTAGCCAAAAGTTGCCTTCTGTTTCTAATCTTTGGAAGGTCTCACAAAACAGATGCTTATCTACTGGTTCCTTGTGGCCATATGTAAAAACTGCCTTTAGCCAACAGATTTGTCAAGTGCTTTAGCTCTCTGACCAATTTTATTCTACTTCAGTTTTTCAAGTATACTAAAGTTTAGGTCGATATATGGACCTTAGCTTAAAGATAACACGGCATTGAGGAAAACCCACATATAACCCATTAGCAATATGTAAGATAACTGAAACTTAGCATCTCATCTAAATGAATCAGCCATATGATGTGTATCGGTTGCATTATACCTTACGTGGTGAGTCACACGATAATCTAGGAGCTAATCATTCAGATATTTTAGAAACCCGTAAAAATTTCACCAAGAACACATGTGGTAATTAAAAATTGAAAAGGAGGGAGAAGAGAGATAAAAAAAGTGGGAATGATCATTCTATTCACGGTTTGAGAATGAGAGGAGGGTACATGATTGCATTGCTGCTCAACACACCTCGAGAGGGTGCAATGCAACATGCCCCAATTACAAGTTCTCCCAAGCATCTTGTGACCCTGCCGGAGATGAGCCAAGAAAATCATCGGTTGGAACGCAATGGAATGGAATTGAAGGAGAAAAATGGGGGAAAAAAGTATGCCCTGCCCACTAGGGCTAGGGCTCATCACATGAGTTCCTGTAAAGAGAGAGAAAATCGGTTGCTCTTGCCATTCGCTGGTCTAAACTGTCATGGTCAATTTTTACACTACAACTATTATCACAAGTTGACACGCTAATACAAGAGTGCTTAACAAATAAAGGGCAAGAATTTTTAAAAATAAAGGTCAAGAGTTTTTTTTTAACTCTTAGATGTAGGTCTGAACATTAGAGAAGGGGGTGTTAACTAGTGCTAGCTTTGATATAAGTTTCAAGTTAAACACATATATGTGCATAATAGAGATATAAAAACGAGTTCAAAGACCTATGCCTGTTCACCTAACCTTTAACGTTGACAATGTTTGCATCTTCATGTATGCCTCTATCATCAACACCTATGTCCTAATTTGATGCCTCGACATCTCAAAATTCAACATGTTAGGAATCACCATGTTACCACATCCTATAGGTTCACAACAATAATTGGTAATTTTGCATCTTAGATCTCATCATACATTCAATAGATACGGTAGGTAGTAGCCAACCTCAACGCTTCCAAGAGTCTATGCGCCATCACCATCCATAGTCTATTGTTGTCAGTAGAACTTGGAACGACCATCGTACCGCTGCGGGTGAAGCTAACCACTGGTTGTGGCCATGAATAGGGGGTGGTGGTGCTATTGAATTTGTTGAGGATGGGGGAGGAACAAGAGAGGAGAGAGCAGATATAGGCTAATGACAAGAGAAATTATCTATTTATAGAATAATTTGTGGGTGGGCTATACATTAGAGGTGAAGCGGCACAAAACGTGAGGAATGAGATAGGAAACTTACCACATACGTGATGTGATATATAGTTGTGAGGTGGAAAACTTAGCCACTCATAGTCATGCGCTATGTGCATCTCGTGGCTACACATTATGCTTGTCCCTTGTGTTTCCAGTGAGTTTAATTACTAATTGTCTCAAATCAAACAATGGTAAAAAAATATAGATGATGCGATGTATTTGTTGAGGGTTGGAGAGAAACATGGAAGCATGGAGTACATGTCAAGATAGAGTGAGTGGTAAATGCATAATGAAAAACTTAGCACGCTATATCGCCATATATGATGCAATATGGTAATGTTTTGAAAACTTAGCCACTACTCTTTTTCGTACACATTGTACGGTCACCCACATATTACGCTGGTCTGAAAGTTACATGTCTATATCCAACCCCTATCCATGTGGTGCTAATGTCGATCATAGCGTTACAGGAAGACAACCTCTAACAAGCCAGTAATTTCTACCCTACTGTAGGAACACTCCTAGATCCCCTTAAACACACCTTGCTATATACTTACTACCTCCGTATGTTAATATAAGAAATTTTGCATATGTAGCTGCATAGGTAAACTCTCCTATATTATGGAATGTAGGTAGTAATGTTTTCACATACTTAACACAAACTTTATTGTTTATATTTATATTTGATTATGATATTTTTCAATTATATAGTTAGGATGAATGGAAGGCTGATTGTTACACTCCCTCCATCCTTAAATATAACAAATTAGAACAAGATAGGACACATATCCAAATTTGTAGTATTAAGATACATCTCATCCAATACTAGGTTGCTATATTTAGGATGACGGGAGTAAGTATTTGTCAAGCATATTATAAAAAAATATCCTATATTAAATTAGTAACGATAGTGTTTTGTATTTGAAGAATGTTTTTATGTGAAATTCATAAAATCGTGTCAGTGTAGGCAAAGCAGCCATTGCAGGAACACAAGTCCCATCTCAGCACCTCACGTACTTCCTCCGTCTAAAAAACCCCAACCTAATAAGAATATGACATAACCTAGTATAACATTGAACTCTTGATTTGAGAGACCACTTGTATTTGAGAACCTTTGAAACCCTCATCTAGGTTGGGTTTTTGAGACGGAGGACACTATGTCACATCTTCATCTAGGTTAGGTTAGATCTGATTACATTGAACCCTTGATTTGAGAGGCTACTTGTATATCATCAACTTGGGGTTGCAGGAGCTGCCGCATACAACTCTACAGTGCAAGTAGTAGTAGAACTGTCCATTTATACATTTGTCATTATTTTGTTGAAATTAAATCAACATCAACGCAAAGTGCATGATGAGGTGAGGCCAGTGTCACCAAGAGAAAAAAAATGCATTCTATTTCAGCATGGGTCCAAAACACATCTTTATTTTCCAAGTTGCAGACATAAATGCAAACTTGGTTTTGATACTTCCTCCGTTAAGTTTATTTTTGACTCATTTTATTTGTCCCAAATAAATTTATTTTTAAGTAATCATTGCATTAGAGTTTATGAAAATTGAGAATAATTATATTCCAAGTAGATAAAGTGGATAATAATTATTTTGGGATTTCATAAAGTAAGGATCCTTTAGTCTTTTTGTTTTGTATTGATCTATGTGAAATGAATGAAAAATAAATTTATTTTAAGACGGAGGACGTATATTATACTATAGATGACACCTTAGACTTTACGCGTAGGGATGAGATATCGATGTGTATAGTGCATATGTAAAATTACTATATATAAAACTGAGAAAACTGAGTAATTCAATAGTAAAACAGGACTCCTGCAAGTTACTCTGAGCCGTCGAGATACCATCTAGGGATATAAAAAATAAGTGATGATGGCCTTTTTATGGTGGCTTATTTATGTCAATAAGTACACTAAAGCAGGTTGTTGTAACTATAAGAAAGATAAGTTAGGATTAGGGTATAAAGAAAGGGCACAAAAGAAGCACCATGTTTACTTTGGGTGACTAAAAATTACATTAATAATCCACAAAAGGATAATAACATGCACACCTTGAGGAAACTACTAGGACCCAGTGGCTAGTAGTGAGCTAGCCACCTCAGGTTCAATTCCTCCCTTCTACAAAATTATACGGGGACGTTTTTTCATTCAAATCTTGTTTTTTTTAAAAAAAGATATGCACAACGATCATGGTGGACTGTACAGTATTTTTTTTGCGAACACAGATCCTACGATATAGTTGCATAAAAAATACAATTATATATACATAAATATAAGCAAGAGTCATGTATCGAATATAGTGTTGTTTTGAAGACCTAGTTTTCTGTATAATTGTACGAGAAAAATCCATTATTAGTTCTCTAACAGACAAAAAGAAAAAGAAAAACGTACGCGTATTGCGATGAGCTACCAAACTAGTTGGGGCTAGAAAGTGCCACACTAGTAGCAATACCCAACCGTATGCGATGGCGACGGCACGACAAGGAGGCTTAATTTTTTAGCGTGTAGGCGAGGGAATGAGCGAGCGAGAATGCGTCCATGACCATGGATGATCGATCGATCTGAACCGGATGAATGAATGAATGAATGAATGCAAGAGCTGAAAGGGAGTGAAGAATAAATAAGAGCAAAGCAAAGGGAAAGGGGGAGCGGCCACACCCAGGCTTCCCGTGACAGCTCTAAACCCAACCCATTTTTTGACCCCCTCCTCCCTTGCCAAAGAGGTGATCAATTCTGTGTACGTGCTGTCATCTACACAGCCGCAGCCACCAATCACCGCCGGCCGACGCGCCGCCCGCCGCCGGGTGCCCTGCTATCCATGCAACCGGCCGCTCCATCCCACAACAAATATTACAACAGAAACAGTGCACAGGTTTTCAGCCATATATAGTAACATAGTGTTGGTTTACAGTTTACATGACAGCAGAAGCAGAGAGGCACAATGGTTAATTATTAAGAAAAAAGGAGCAACTTCACTGTTATTGAAAGGTACCACGAGATATCAAATTTTTTAGCGTAAAATTTAGTACATGAGATACTTCCTCCTGTACCTTCTAAAGGACCGTACGATCACTCTAAGAATGCAATCTTTTTTAAATATTTGTTACGAAACCGGAGGAAAATATTATTATAGTTTTCTTGCATGTGGTGTCCGTGCAGGACATATTTGAGTTGGGTTTTGTCTGCTGTTGCGGCCTGGAAACTGGAATGCATGTGACGAGCGAAAAGGATGGAGACTGGAGAGGACCAGAGTTTTGGTTACCTGCCTTGATCGTTGTGGTAGATACCGAAGGGCAGAAGCCAGACAAGTCGCATTCCCGTCTGAAGCCACCTTCTGACCCTGCATCAACCTCCCGTCTGAAGCAATCCTTTGACACTGCAACAAACGGAGCAGAAAGTCACAAAACCATGTATGAATATGATAGAACAGTACAAAAAAAGATCAGGTAGTAAACAGCCACTTACGGTCGAATAAAAAGGTTAATGAGGAAAGCAACCTGTAACTCCAGATAACCCAGGTAGGAACAAGATAGCAAATCCGCAACGAAGACTTGTAACATCTTAGAGTGGCAAAAAATAGTTTCAAGTTTCAACCCCAATTGTACCAAAGATAGGAGTAACATACTACCAGGAATAATCGTGGCTTATGATTTGCTCATTTGTCGCAGGAAGCTTGTATATTTTACTGGATAACAAGGCAGTACACATGGGGTGTAATCACAAATTCACAAATTGGACGAAGTGAGATCACCATCATCTTGCCAGGACAAAACAATTACACATTTCAAAAAAATATTTTGACAAAAGATAAATGGCTCGCACATGCATTACACAATCTCTCTGGACAAGTCCATAATATAGCTCAACACCCGAAGACTGTCCATTGCTCAACACCCGAAGATTGCAGCAACCACTCAGGGATCCAATGATGGCAAGGGCCCAAGACCAGCCACGAAACAGCATTTTCCGTTCTCCAAAATTGGGATGATCATGTACCATAAACAACCTTGAGACGTGCCTAGTGATTCTCAATTGCCGACGAATCTTGATCGATATCTGCACGTGAACCTTCCCATAGTTGCTGCTCTATGCCCAGTTTCCTGAGCTCTGTTAGACCTCGCTCCACTGCAGATAACAAAACTAACAGTGCTCAGTAAAGCAAAAACTGAAAATGATGGCATTTAGGATAAGAAAAGCTGGATGAGGTGAGGTAAAAACAAAATATAGGCACACCACAACATGTAATATATGAAGGCCTACTCAAAATGCCTTCTGTATACCGACCTTAACTGCTTTAAACAAAACACATCAATCACATTAATGGTGGTTCATGTAAGTATCTCACATATAACGTTCATACCACTATACCGTACTTTGAATTATAGATGGGAAAGAGGACAGTAAAAGGCAAGGAGATAAAATACAAGAGTGAAGAAATAATAAAAGGAAGAAATAGAAAGTTGGTTCTATCCCTACAAAGGCATCATATGATCAACTGTTTGATCATTCAAATGGGGCGTGCTGTCAAAAGAGAGCTGCACAAATAAGACATCCCAGGGACGTTGGATTGTTAAATAGTACAATAAATCATTAACTAACAGGTTGATAGCTCCCAATGCTAGTTTTTTTTTTCAATAAGGAAAGTTGCTTATTACCATCTATAGCATCATGAGAATTTGGGGCTAGTGCATTGCGACCAATCCAGAACTGAAGCCGTTCTTCAGCAATGTCTTCCTCAATGCCATGAGTTTTAGCTCTTCTCCAGAAGTATATAAGCCATGCCTGCATTCAGTGTATATTCCATAAATCACACATAATAAATGGATGAATTCAATAGTTCACATCGCTGAAGGGTTACCTGCTTAAAGCTAACATCTTCTGCCTCTTCATGGCTAAGGTCTGCAATAGGTCAAATAGTTCAAATTTAATTTAAACTCATAGAAACAGGATGAAATGTTTACTGTACACAAACTCAAGCTACAGTTAGTGGAAGTTTTGCATAAATCTACTAGACAAAGGGAAGAACTATTACCAAATGCCTCCAAGAATTTAGGTTCACCAGGTGATTTAAAATCTGCATAACAGAAGAATTTATACCTTTCTTAGTTTTTTTTATGAGTGAAGGCAGCGCCAATGATTTTCGCAGCAATGAAGAAATCATATTACACATGTAAGGTAAACAAGAATGATATGAAATGATAAAAAAGTGCAAACCTGATGTGAATTGCCGAACTATACTAGGTCTCCGGTGTTGACCAAGTGCAACCACAACAGCATCTTCCACCTACAGAACAATAACTAGTTAGGAACGGAGTGATAATAAAGCCTATAAAGAAAAAAACTGTATTTATAAGCACATACGGTTTGTCACTTGTCCAAACATGCTATACTCAATACAAAAAATTGATTACTTAGTGCTCTATTACAGTGGAAGTAAGGTAAAGGCTGGCAGCAAACTAAATACTGTTCCCACCTCTGTATTTTGGAGAATATTCCATAAAAAAAATTCAAGAGGATATTAGGAGAATTACTGTTGCACCATTTTTGCTGTAAATGTTCGTCTCTGCATTAGAATGAGTACAGGTGCTGTGTCTGGAATTTCATCTCTGAGAAATCTATAGAACAGAAAGTTAATAAACTGCTGCCAATAAAAGGGCAGTTAAATACCTTCAATGATGAAAGCTCTCTAAGCCCCATTTCAACTGAGAGCATGCTCTCTATATTGCCTTCTCCCATTACATCACTCATATCTCGCACAAGCTTATTTCTCCTTTGAGCGTCATCCTCACCTGCTTGAAAAGATCCATGAATAACTAACTGGAGTACATGGAACAAACTACGATCTACAACTTGTATATTATAAAGATGCGGACTTGCCTTGTTTGCGAGGTTCCTCCTTGGCCTTTTGACCAGCAGAGAGAACAACCTCAAGGGGAAGAGGAGCTAATGATGACCAATGTTCATGCTTTGATACCGCAATCTCGGGATAAACTCCTTCAAGTTATTAATGGGCCATCAGATAATCAAGAACAGGGGAAAAGTTAACAGTACATTTCAACATCTAGCACTGGCATGTGCAAACTAGAATTGAGCATTTTCCAGACCAGACCAGTGTCACAAATAGTTACTTTCAGGCCCCCTAGGCCCTAATCTGAGAGCCACCTAGCCATATACATAATCAGGCTGGAGTATGGACTATTCGGCCGTTGGCCTCATTTTCCGAGACCAACCCAGCCTTAAACTTGCATTCAGACAAGACCAAATTCTCAGGTCTAGTGTGAACGTGAATTATCAGCATCTAAAGATAAACTGCGAAACAAAAACTATGTTGAAAACCATTTCTGTAACGAAATAAGCCAAATTGCATATTAGTCACAAAAAAAGTTGCCTTTCTAATTTCCAGCAACTAGCTCACACTATTGATATTTAACCAAACAAAGTACATCACATGATAACTAACATCCTTTCAACAGAGAACAACAAATAACAAATGTGCAACAGAATTTATTTGTTTTCTTTCGACATGATAAGCTTTGATTTTATTTTGATATGTCTAGAGAGCATGATTACAGAAACAGCTCATACAAGATGACACTAAAAACATTTCTTACAAAAATACTCTTAAGCAACTTACCGTATTGAACCGCTAAGCCCCAATAACGTGAAAGCCAACACCTTTTAAGGACCACCTCTTCCTAGCATAAGGTTGCAAATAGATCAAAATCCATATCAAGCAATTAAAATTGGAGTACTGAAATCAGACTAACCATTTCCTCTTGGGTTAAGACCATTCTCTGAGTCATAGATCGGAGGGCCTTTGTTTCAGTCTCTGCTTCCTTTAGCTGCTCCATAGCTGTTGCAACCTCTTCTTTCGCACACTATTCAAAGCATGAGAAGAAAACATAGTCAAATAAAGCACCATATACAAACCAACACTACTTCCATATTTTGATTGGTAGGAAGTATATTTACATCCAGTTCATGCTTTAGTGTTGTCACTTCCCCATCTTTACCATCTTTTGATTCCCTTGCAGCCTTCAGTGCAGCCTGTAGACAAAAAGTATTATATAAAGTATTATATAAAGATCAAATGAAATTCCGTGAATGTTTCATCCTTTTGTTTTCACAACAAGAAAAACACTAAAATTCTAACACTTCCAAAATTTACATATAAATTCTAAGCTAAAAAAACAGTACTACAAGATTGGCATGCCAGCTATCCATAGGTAAAACACAAGAAGAAAAACTAACCTCCCTCTGTTTAAGTGCAGCTTCTTTCCTGCCAATATTCATGTAAATGTTAGGTTATGAGTCTATGATCAGTTCTGAATTTGTGAAACATGCATATCCAAACATGATACAAACCTGCTCAAGAGGCGAGCTTCTAATGATACCCCTTCCCCAAGAGCAGCTACCTGCATATCAACAAATATAACCTTAGCTAACCAAAGATACAAAAAGCTCAGTGTAATGAACACTTCCTCAAGTAAAGGAGAAAATTTGTTCCAATAATTCAAATTCAAGTATAAATTGTAGTGAAAACTTCCCACCAAAAGAAAAATTGTAGTGAGAACTGGAGATAGACTAAGAACGTCTAGTGCACATGTCAATTTATCCGAATACAAAAAAAAAAAGATAAAACAATGTTTAATATAACATTATCTCACCTGTTTCTCAAGCTCCTTGGCTCTAGCTTCTGCTTCTTCACATCTTTCTTCAGCAAGTCGTAGCTGTCAATCAAGATTCAGAAAACAATTTGTTAAAGATCAGTATAAAATCAATTACTAGATTGCCTATATACAGCTCTATGGTTGCTATTTCACCTTTTCTAGAACGCTCTCATTCTCCTCTTGTAGTATATCAAGCTGTAGGACAGCATTGCATTAGTCTTAGAAACATCTGATAAACACTCCTCAAAAAGTTTAGGTCAAAGTTCGTGATAGAACCATGAACTAAAATATATTATACGTGTAGCTAGTTTATAGAGAATAAGGAAAACCTCATCTTGAAGTGCAGATGCCTCCCTTTTTGGTGTTGATTCTCTGGAGTTAAGATGCCCTGTATCAAACCTGAGGCAAAAAGAGTAAATAACTTACTTGATGCCTATTTTTAGCAACATTTGAAAAGGTGGGGAAAAGAAATTCAAGCTATAAGAAATAGTCAGATAGTCATAATGTGATGATTCCAAAACTTTAATTCAACAAGCAATGTGGTGCCCCTAGTAACATACTTAAAAGAGAAAAGGGTGCGTTTAGCATGGTGGATGACTAAGGACACTTTATTTTACTAATCCTAGATTAACTAGTCAGCAAGCAAACATGCTTGTAGCATGGTGGTAAATGCCTTCCAGTGGGAAGCTACCGACCAGGGTTCAAATCTTGGTCTCGCACCAAAAAAGGTCACTTACTGTTTCCCCCAAAAATATGGGTTAGGAATCAACCTATGGTCCTCGTGTAGGGGGCAAGAGCCTCAAAGCACGGATTAAGGCCTGAACCATAGGGGGCGGCTCCCCGTGTAGGACCAGCTTTTGTGGCCTTTTCCAGCCCCGGTTTGAGGTGCTTCTTCTTAATTGAAATACCTCAGGGGAGATCTTTCCCCTTGGGGCTGAATTTTTTTGTTATTATCATTAACTAGTCAGCAATGCCCTTTTTAGCACAATAAAAGAAATCATTTGCTAGAATAGGTAAAAATTATGTATAACTTGATAGATTCTACAGGCGCAGTTCAGCAAAGCACGGTAATAGGAAACTGGCCAAGAGGCATACCCACAACCCCAAGATGCTGACCAATTGATTCAATCGAATATCAGATTTCGCAATTTAGGTAAGAGATTAAGATTTCGGGCGCATAATAATTTACTTCCCATCCTTAATAAGCATGTATTATTGAACTCAAAACTTTTCAATCCATTATGCCCAAGATAAGAGGGCTCTCCACTATACCGACCAAAACTGAACACATAATTTGGCATAGAATTTTTGTTTCAACCTTATGATATCAATGCGTCCTTTTTTACTAACACCTCCAACCAAATAAATCCCTTTATCAAGAGCAGCTTAGTTACTGTTGTGAACTACCAACATCACTTCTTCTGAAAAAAGAGCGCAAGAAGTAAAAATAACTCATTTTAACTCGATTTGGTGGGGTTGCTAGTACGATTAACCATGCATTCATTTTAACTATAGCTTAAGAGAAGTAGAACTTGAGGCAGGCTATTAAGTATAGAAAACACACTGAGAATGCTGCAGACCATGCAAATAGATCTGGGGGAATGTCATTGACGCACCTCTTCTGCCGACTGCGATCCACTGGAGGCTCCACAGCCACAGGTGGAATAGGCGATGGGGTTCGCAATGTCGTGTTGGTTTTGATCGGTGGAACCACCGTGGTGGTCGGCCGTGAAGCAACGGCAGGTCTCCCAGCTGATGTTGAGCGGACAGTAGGAGGTGGCTCTACAATGTTCCTACCTAACTAATGAAAACATGGGGAGATCAAATTAGCAGAAGGGCACAGGATAAACGGTGATCAAATCACGAAGCAGTCAAAAGTCCCAATGCATTCATCACTCCTCCCAATTTTTACAATTTAGACGGCATCATTACAAAATTGGACTCACATTGACGAGGTGTGAGCTAGCTTCACTAGCAAATTCATCTGCTCAAGCATGCCTCGAAACCAAATTGACTTCGGATTGACCAATTATGACTCATTCGTGCATCGTGACAGTTGAAAACATCGAAATCCTAAGTTGATACGCAGCGTGTAGCGAGATCAGCGAGAGATCCGGGAAAGCAAAATTTACCGCAGGGGAGGGAGATCTCGCGGTGCGTCCAAGCAACGAGACGCCGTTGCTGCCGTGGGCCGCGGGGCGCGCGGACCCGAACCTCGCGGGGGGAGGGGGCGGGTGGTCATTGGCGTAGTCGTCGTCCTCGTCGTCGTCGCCCGCGGCCGCCGCGGCGCTCTGCGACGCCATGACCTGCGCCAGCCTCGCGGCCGCCGCCCGCGCCGCGACGTTCTGCGTGCGGCGCACGTTGGAGATGCCTCCTGCTCCCGCGGCGCCCGCGGCAGAGGCGGCGGAGGAGGTGGAGGAGGAGCGGTGGTGGGACGGGGACACGCCCCCCGGGGAGGAGGAGCCCGTGCTGCTGCCGCTCCGCTGCCGCCCGTACACGGGGCTCCCCGCGCGGAGGCGGTCCATCGCGGCGGCGGCGGCGGCGCTCGCCGGAGGGATCTGGGCCGCGGCGCGGAGATGGCGAGGCGAGGTTGGGAGGTGGGAAGGAGGTTGCAGGAGAGGAGAGTACGCTGCTCGCGACTCCAGTAGAGTTTCGCTGTGTTGTTTTTTCTTTTTGGCCTTCTCGCATTAAACCCCCTCCTCTTCTCCATTTTTAAACAACTACGCGTACTAGTACATTTATGTTTGTATTTATGAGTACTACTAGTATTTGATTTCTGAGTGTTTCTTGTGTATATTGTATTTGTTTTTTTAGATAATGGGATTGATTTCATTAAGTAATGAAATTACACCTGGCTTATGCACTTTATGGTAATATTTTCTTTTATAAGAGAATATACTACATGTTTATTATAGGAGAATATTCCGTATTTTATTAAGTAATACTACTATTCCATATTTATTATAAGAGAATATTTTTTAATATAGCAGCAATATTCTCCCTTATGCCAATTTGTGTGACCATGTTCTGTTTGAAAAGAAGATACACTATGATACCGTAGTACCTATAGTAGTTAGCTAGCACCTGTCATGTTAGAAAAAAAAGATGCAAACTGGTTATTTGTACATAAGTTGTGTTTTACGTCGTAGTATCTTGTAATTTAATCGGATGGGCGTGTGCCCCTTGGGGCTTTATGTACGACGAATCAATTATTAGATACACGTTAGAGGGAGAACTATATGCAAGTAATTAGCATTGGTACGTAATTATATATGGCATAGATCAAAGATAAGTGGCAGGAATTAATTAATTACCAATTGGTGATGCCCTATAGCTAACTTTTGTAGTTATCATCTTCGTTTTGCTACTAACAATAAGAATCTTCCATGTTCCTTTCCAGTAGAAGAGAATATTTGTCTACCTTATGGATTCCATTACGGAACATAACCCTTATTCTGCACTTTTTTATATACTATGTGTCCCATTTTACGGTCAATTCCAATGCCATTCTATGTTAAGGCTATGCACTAGTGCACTGATGGGTTTTTATCTTATCCTACCTTCATTCTTTAATATATTTTTTTCGGAGAACATCCTTAAATATTTGACGTTAGTAATTTAAAATTGAACTAACCAACGTCATATATTAAAAAGTAAGAGTATATATATCATTATATGTAGAAATTGCACGTAAAAATTCCATCATGGATGACACTACAAAACAGAGGAAATAAAAAAGGCAATAGTAATAAACGGAAATATCTAATAAAACAGAGGGTTGATGTAGAAAGGAAATAGTGAACAGCAATACTAAAAAGAGAGAGGTCCTTGGTGTAAAACAAAACACATCTACTCCGATAAAAAAGCGAAATTCCACTCTGGGTGCTCGCGGCGAGAGCGATGTTCTCGCTCCGTGCTGGCGCGCATCAGATCCGCTGCGGCGGGTGAGCCACGCGGGACGCCTCCATCCGCCGTCCGTCAACGCGGCCCCACACAATCCAACGGACAGAACGCCATACGCACGGGCTACTCGGTGTTCGGGACCCCGCAGCGGATCAGCGGGGAGCCGTGGTTAGTTGGAGAAAATGGTTGGGGGCATCAAGCCCAGAGAGCGGAGAGGACGCAGATTAATTACCCACTTATAATTCGCAGCCACAGGTTTGGTTAGATCTGAGATCCAACGGCTGCGATTCGAGAGGGTACTGTCACTCGAAAACAAATTGAACTTTTGAGGAAGACTATGTAATGATATACTGTTACAACGAATTAACTAACATGTGCTGACGTCAACACGATATAATATATATTGGATCTCGGTATTTAAATTACTAAATGGTAGTATGTTCTTTTCCGCGCACCCGTTTTTTAAATTACTAAATGGTATGTTTTTTTAAAAAAATTTCTATATGAAAATTATTTTAAAAAATCATATTAATCCATTATTTAAAAAATTAGTTAATATTTAATTAATTATGTGCTAATGAGTCGTTCCATTTTACATTCTAGAAAAATGAGTTCTCAACCCAAAAGAACAAAAGCAGCCATCGTAGGCATCGAATCTGATATCTTCGGTATCAGACATGACACTCCGTGGGTGTCAGATCTTGTATATAGGTATCATGATGACGTAGTTATTTTATTAGAATGGTATACCGTTCTGTATAATTTCTGCATTTTGGGCTCTTTAATTAGTTAATCTCCAAAATCACAGTTCATCTTAGGGGGAAAAGAATCTGTCCGTATGGTTAACTGCAGCTTTCTTTTAGATGCAGCCTGCAGGTGGTGGATTGCAACTTTTATGGAGTGGAATCGTGCAACTCTGAACAAAAGCACCGTTGTTAGTTTCACTGTTCTATTGACAAAAACACATAAAGATCTCAGGTCACCTTGTACCCAAGCTCAGTTTTTTTTTATTTCTCAAATTATTAAAATAGATTATTTGCTTTATGCTTTGTAAAATATATTTTCACAAAAAAACTTTTTTATTGTATTGCTTAGAAAGCAAATTATTTGTTAAGATTATTTATTAAAATGTTTAAAAACTTCAAAAAAAAAAGGGGCATAAATCCTTGCTTGGCTTGGCATTCACTCCAAATAATAACCCAGCTGGCCAAGCGCTAGCTGATGAGGAGATGGAGCTAGCAAAATGATTATGATTGGCAACGTGCACGCAGTACAAGCTACAGCCAAGGATCACTTGAATATACGCCTGGATTAAATCACAGCTAGTGTAAGCTATACTACCTTGCATTACCTTAGATAAAGTTAGAGTACTCTGCACGATCATGTCGTATGACTAGCATTCAACCATGTTTCATTTATCAATCTTTACGTTCGGCTTCTCTTTATGTGGGTTTAAAACAAACAATAGTTGTGTCTATGCATTAATTGAGTCGAAAATGAGTCATACACATTGATAGTACATATAGCTATTTCAATAAAATTATCATCTTTCGGTACATTGACATAAATACATAATGCAGTTGAAATGATGTCAGGTGTGAGCTAGAACGTAGGAGTACGTACTGAACTGTTCGTCGTTACGTAGGTAACAGAGACCTGAATATATCATTGGTTGAAAAAAAATTATACTCTGCCGACACACCAAGCGCCGTGATGAAACATATGAACTTCTGAAGAGTCAACCAGGATATATATATATCGATCGTGTCATATAAAAATGGCATGACGATTAGCATGAATACTAGCTTAACTTTAGCAACTTTAGCATATGGCAAATGCTGCACACACACACACACACACACACATATATATATATATATATATATACACACACACACAAGTATTTTAGCAACTAGTAAATCAATATTACGTACTAGTATATCGATTTATCTTGTGAAGATCGGTCCGGTGATGAGACATTGGCATGGATCTGATCGAGGTGGGCTTCCGATCGATCGTCGATGGCGCCAAGAGGAAGAGCCAAGCGTAGCCATGTGCGCGTGCTGGCCGTATCAATCTATCCTCGCTCCTTGCTATGCATGCCCGGCTACCTGATGATCTTGGCCTAATATATATAGCTATCCTAGCTATAAGCTAGATAATCTACAACCTAGCTAATTGGCTGCAGTACGTGCCAGCCTTGGGAAACAATTTTAGTACCTCGTGGGATGTCCCCTAACTTATTCAAACGTGAAACACACCATCAAATAGTTATGAAAAATAATTCCTAATGTTAAAATTCAACTCACACATTGATAAATAATAAAAAAAAAGACAAATCCAACATTCACAACTGAACTTGTCTTTTTTTTCCTGTCTTCTTTGTGTGTATTTTGAGTTTGAATAATAGATGCCACTGTACTGTATATTATTATATTTTCTAAAGTTTTCATGATCATTTTAATTAAACAAATAAATAAATATGAGGAAACACCGTCTTGAGAGAGCAATATCCATGCATGCCAGCATGCCGAAGTGCCGATCAAGGCATGCTAGCTACTAGAAGATGGTTTTTCAATAGCCATTAAAATATTTTTTTAAAAAAAATTAACAAGATCGATTAGTACGAGATATATTACTTTATAAATAAATATATGATAAAATTTGATTTCGATAAGTGGTAAAAAAACAAATTGACTTTGAAACCAGTTAACCTAAATTTGTAGTTATATTTGTTATTTTTATTATATTTTATATAAATTGAATTTAAATATGTATATTTGTATAGTATAATGATATATTTTATATTAATTTATTTTATTAAATTTATAAAAAAGTTATTTTAGATGATACATAAGAATGAAATATTCTCCCGGGGGGTGGGGGAGGAGGGTGAAACCACTTTGGCGTGCCACTACGAAACTACTGGTAGTTGGCGCGCCCCGTCAGTCACCGCGCATCAAATCACATGAACAGCAATCTCGATCGCTGCCTGTCTGCCTGCCTGCCTGCATGCGACGATGCCGCAATATCTGTTCATCTTCTCACTGCAGCACTACTGCTGCACAGGAGAAATCGAAATCAACAACACGATTAGTGCTACAGTACTGCTGCTGCCGATATATACGATCGAGGTTCCAACTGCAAAATCGATCAATTAACTTCGAGCTTAACTAATGACCTGTAGATTAATTAGACTGAAAAAAATTCAGTCGTCCACAATGGATGATATAGCCAGTCACCGACAGAAGCTGCAGTCAATATGTACAGAGGAACACAGCAGCCATGCCTGGACTGTCAGCCCGGCCTGCAGTTCCTTCTCTGTAACCTTTTTTCGCGCAGCATGTACTGCCCTGCAAATGGGACGCATGCTTAATCTTCGCTTAACTTGCACTTTTTTCGTTTCAAAAATATAAAAAACTTTAGTTGGATAAAATATATCTTAGTATTATAAATTTAAATAAAAAAATATGTTACATTTAATCAAAAATTTGTTATATTTTACTATGTTTCAAAATATAAAAAACTTTAGTTGGATAAAACATATCTTAGTATTATAAATTTAAATAAAAAAATATGTTTCATTTAATCAATTTGTTATATTTTAGTACGGACGAAGTATTAATTAATGTTATCTGCTTTAGTTCAGTGTGCTTGATCAACACATGCAGAATATTAGCAACGGACATGCATGCCACTAACCAAATGTATGCATGCATGCATGCATGCAGTATATAATGCACACACAGACTGTTAATTTATGAGTGCAAATGATTGCCTGCACTACAAATTATTTAGTTTTCTCCCACTTGGTTTATCTTGCTTGTCAGAAAAGGCCAATCAATCTGTGATTTGATGTCACACAATCAGCAGTAGTAACCTTCATCCTTCTCCTTTTGTTTAAAGGCAGTACTAATCTTCAGAGGAAAAAGGAACAGGGAAGAACAGGCGAATGTGCCATGGGCTATGCAGCTATAGCCTACTAAGGTCAGTTCGAATCTCCTAAGGACGAAGATTAAAAGCTGGCGCATCAAACAAAAAAATCATTAACACTTGATTAATTAAGTTTCAGTTATTACAAATTTAAAGAATAAATATATTTGATATTTTAAAACAACTTTCTTACATAAAGTTTTCGCACAAAACGTGTCGTTTAGTAGTTTAAAAAACGTGCTAACGAAAATCAAGGTAAAATCTTAATTTTAATGAGAAAAGAACATCACCTAAGTCTATGACTGGGCCATGTCTCTCATGAAAAGAAAAGGTGGTGACACAAGGAAAAGGTGATCCATTTGTGCCCATTTAAAAGGAACTCAAGGTGAGTGTCAAGGTTACTACTCAAGCTCTAGTCTGCAATGTGAGTGAGATAAGATCATAAGAAATATCATATATACTCCTATTAGGTTCAGGATATGAAGCTCTTGTTCCAGTGTCCCTGCTGCTCATGCTTCTGCTTCATGAAGGCAAAGAAGAACAGCAGCCAAGCCAAGGAAGGAGGAGAAGGAAGCAAATTGCAAGGGGGATCAGTCATGGTGAAAAACTGAAAACCACAGACAATTAGTAGCTTCTGTTGATCCCTGTCTTAATTTGCACCATGTGCATTCCAGCTATTAGTTTCTTCGATTCATCTGTTGCTGCAGCAGTTTGGTAGTTAGTTTTCATGCTGTTGCTGCTGCCACTTATCTGGCCGGCCACTGTCTCAGAGCTTGATTTTTAAGTCTTTCTCTAGATTTTGTTGATGTATCTACTATAGTCAAATAAAAGGCATCATTATTTACCTTAATTAGAGTTTTGTCTGGATTTCATCCCTTGCTTTGTTTCAAGTTACTACCTTGTTATTCCCCCCAGCGCATTGGTAAAGCTGTGTTTAGCTCTGTATATTTCTTGTGCTAATTAACCAGTTCATGGATGGATACTTGCAGAAATTTACTGAACAAGGAGGAGGTGTAATTAAAGTAGTGATGTTTTGTGGAGCAGTTAAAAGTGTTGCCATGCTTAATTAGCAAAACAAATAGGTGGAAGAAAAGTGTGTGCGCTAATTACTGAAAGGATGCATGCATGGGGGGCATTGGAGCACGCCTGGTTAATTTCTGAAACATTGATCTCAACAATTAAATTTCTGAAAAATTGATCTGAACAACATGGCCAGACTTCAGATAAGTGCCATAACTAGCTTTGCTTTCTGTCCATGTATCATGGATGCCATGCTTCGCTTGTGGCAATCTTTGCTCTTTTCTTGCCCATGATGATCTATTAATCCTGATTCTATGATTCCAAAAAAATGATTGTTCACAATATAATCTTTGCAACAAAGAAAGCGGCACACTAGCACATACTACCTCTGTTTTTTCAATATATGACGTCGTTGACTTTTTTACAACGTTTGATCATTCGTCTTATTCAAAGTTTTGTGCAAATATAAAAATATTTAAGTCATATTTAAAGAACATTTAACGATAAATCAAATAACAACAAAATAAATGATAATTACATAAAATTTTTGAATAAAATAAATAGTCAAACATATCTTAAAAAGTCAACAACGTTATATATTAAAAAATGAAGAGAGTAAAAGGGTATTTGGTTTTGTGCCTAATCGAGCCTAGTATAACCACTTCACAATTCCCTATAGTACATAGTTGTTGGTTACTTGTCACAATTGTTTCTTAGCTTCATGGCTTACATATGTCACGCCAAATTATTTTACAACGCCTACATATTTTGTCTTGATCTTAATCTACTATAAAACAAACGAGTATAACCATCACAAGTTTTTCCTTGGCAACAAGTTAGAAATTATAAACACAACGTTAGTAAACAAGTCTTCTACTAGGAATGGGCTGAGGAGCCGGCCCAAGTACTAGACGGCCTACAGGCCGGCGCGCCTCAGCCCGGCCCATTTATCCACCCGCCGCGGGCCTAGGTAACACGGCCCAAACGCAGCCCATTTAGGTTGGGGTTTTTCACGGGGGAATTGGGGGCAAGCAAGCAAAGCAAGCAGCGGCGACACGGCGGCGATGGCTGCGGCGCCGAGGAAGGGGACGGCGACGCCGCTGGGCGCGGTGTTCTCGCCGGAGGAGACGAGGAGGGCCGTGGAGCGGGTGGCCGAGGCCGTCGCCGACCGCCGCGCCGAGCTCGGCCGCCTCCAGGGCTTCGCCGCCGACAACGCCGCCCTCGTCTCCCTCGTCCAGAGGCTCCCCGACGAGCTCTCCCACGACATCATGGTACCCTGCTTCCCCTTCTCCCCTTCTCCACTCTCCAGTGAGCATATATGCATCCGCGAGCCAGTCTGATGATTTTTTTCCCGTTTGCAGGTTCCCTTCGGTGGCGCCGCATTTTTTCCCGGCCGTTTGATCCACACGAATGAACTACTGGTAAGGGTTCCCACCATTCGGAATCGGAGCGGCTCTGTGGATTTTGATTGCGATGGTCGATTTGTCTTCAACATGTAATGGGTGATTGTATCTAGGTGCTTCTAGGGGAGGGGTACTATGTGGAGAGATCCGCTAAGCAGACCACCGAGATATTGCACAGGAGGGGGATGGAACTGGAAGCTCAAGTGGAAGCGATGAAGGCAACTATCTCTGACCTTGAAGCTGAGGCGAAGTTCTTCGAATCAACTGCCGCCGAGGCTTCTGTAAGGCTCTCTTTTCTTGTGTTGTATGTTCGGGCAGGCAGTGGTATATTAGTGTTTAAATAAGTTAAGGTGGCTATAAATCTGCAATTCCATTCAATTTGCTTGAGGTCACTTGTAAGAGAAAAAAACATGAATACTGCAGAATGGGGCCCTTGCTCACAGAGAACTTTGCATAATATTTTCTGGTGTTCTGTCTTACAGAACTGAGAATTGTTCACAAAATGGTGTTCGCTCTTCATTCTTCTGTTTTGAGCTTTGTTTCTATAAAGAATCTGTTATTTAATCTCTTTTGTTTATACTGGCAGGAGGGTCTTGTTGAAATAAGGGAAGAATATGATGAAGATACAGAAATAAATTCATCAACATTGGGTAACCATTTGGAACTTTCTTTTCATGAGCTAGTATTCTGCCTTTTCTATCATATTTCACTATTTATTTGGCCCTTCGTGAACCTGCATTATGTTGAGTTGTAATGTTAATTCCTAAATTACTACTGTTGTGAGTCCTTATTTGGTCTAATCTCCTAAATTTTTTCAAGTTCCAAGTTATTTTGTGCAAGTTGATCTTCCGGTATTTCTCCCTCTCTTGTTTTACATGCAAATGTTGTCTGGTGTTGTTGACAGCATCATATCATATCTATTAAGTTTAACATATATAATTAAACATTACATGAGGACATCTTGTTCTGTTGAGATATCACTATGATACTCCCTACAAGTTTCTCAGTAAACCTTTTGAACTTGCATGTAGTTGGCAAGTTGCAACTTCTACTTCGGCATGACTAGTTTCTTTACTTGCATTCTACAGATGCTTCAAGCTCTGCTTCAGGCATGCCAGACAAAGACAGGGAATATGCACAAATCATGGCAAGGTTAGATGAACTTGAAATGGAAGAAAAGGATGCTGGTAGTACTTCTGAAGAAGATGGAGAAGACAATGAGGATGAGGAAGATGATGAGGAAGATGCTGGACCAAGTGAGGATGATAAGGAAGAAGAAGAGGAAGAGAATATTCTAATTGCTGACAATGATCATCATAATGCTAGTTTGGGTGCCTCATTTTCTGGAAGTGGCGGTAATGATCATCAGAGTCATGAAAGTGAGCAGGTACTTGTTTCTCAAACTGATGTGACATGATATTGATGTTATCTTGATTTGATTAGTGCGCTGCATTGCAATTATTGCATTTTAATGCTTGCACTAAATGACTAATAGCTGAAGAGTGCTCTAAAGAAGCCAGGAGGAAGGGAAATACTGAAAAGCGCTTCTTTTGCACCCTCAGCCAGTACACCTCACTTGGTTTTTCCAGGCCAGACTTCTGTAAGCTCATGTTTTTTCTCTGTACTTTCTTTGTGCTCGAGTGCACGGCAATATGGCATGCAATTACAGTGATATATCTTCCTTAGCTATTGTATCAATCACTATGTTTTTGCTTTTGGTGCAGACAATAAACTCTGGAATTCAGCTTCCTCTTAAAAAAGGTTAGTTCTGGTACTTTCATATGACTTACTTATAATGGGTTACATGCTTATTTAGAATATCATGGTCAAAAGTATATGTTTCCTGTAGTATTTTATTTGCATCTTGTTTCTGTAATGTTATTGGAGGTAGATGATACACGTTATCCCAGTCTAAAAGCACCTTATTCCCTTGATGCTCCATATGTTACTTTTAAGTAATATAATTACCCTGGTCATGTATATGTAACCCGAATTTCCTATTTGCAGCTGTTTCTTTTCAAGATGATAACAGGCATACAGATGGTCCATCCAAGTCTCTTCCATTGCCAAAGGGTCCAAAACACTCAAGTTCAATACTTGAGGTACCAGTTGCATGATTTTGACTTCCTAGTGATGCCCATGCTTTGGAATTTTTATCCCATAGTAACATTATGATAATTTGATGGGATTACTGGTTCTCAGACAATTTTTGGTTATATGCCCATGGCTTAGATCTTCATGCACTTGATTTTTTAGGAGGGAAAAGCCTGCTCCATTTTTCATTTAAAAAGGAACCAATTTATCAATCTCAGAGAGGTTGATACAACGATCCCTACAGTTACAGACCTTCAATAAAGTACCAGTTGCAAGTGAGAACATATCTTGGTTGGCACATTACATGAGTAAAATTAAAACAAGACATGCTAGCATTTTAAAAACATACTGCTAAAATTCAAAGTGAGATAGACAAAGTCTAAAAGCCAATTCCCACGGACTCATATGATTAGGCCATTCTTCGCTCTGGAGGCACCAGCTGTTGCCGTGTTGGTATGCATGGTACATCTTAATATCCTATCATCAGCTGCCGTGTTTTATACACAATCAAATTGCTTGTTTCATTTGGTAGCATTGTGTATTTATGATTTGTCTCAAATGTGTTGTTAAAGTGACATGGCACTGGCTCTACATACTTCTTATGTCTACTGAAATCAAGCACCACTCTGGATGCTTGAGTATGCACGTGTGGTTTATTATTCTTTTATTGTCTTGGTAACGCTGATTCCTGATCTTTCACTCGACAGGTTTCTTCAGATAACCCTACATCTCATGATCGGAAGATAATATCAAGTGGACAAAAGGTCTTTTGCTTTTACAGTGATATATACGTATATATGTACGTATATGTATATATATACGTATATACCTATATATGTATATATATATACCTATATAGGTATATATGTATATATATACCTATATATGTATATATGTACATATATACGTATATACGTATATATATACATATATACGTATATATATACATATATATACATATATATACATATATATATATGCTTCTATGTCGTTTGAAATTGTGTTTGACCTTATCTTATGGCTGCTGCAGGCCTTCACTGGGTCTATTATTGAACACGATGACAATATTGAAACCCTTCAACCTTCAAAGAGTGATGCTTTGCAGAACGTAAGATGTTTTTTTCAAATTTCTGTTCGGTGGGGTACAAATTCATATTGACTTGCTCTGCTCATGATCTTTCCTTTTAACATTTTTCCAGCCTACCAGTTCATCTTCAAGACCTGTATCTAGATTCAAGATGCAGAAGGGAGGGCGTTGAGACTATATCGTTAACACTAGGATGAGTGTGAAACCATCAACTTAGATCTTTGGTAACATCTGCATTGTCAACAACTGCTATGAGCGACAGGTGTGGTATCAAGATTATTTGTGTTTTACCACAATTCTAAGATGAGACCTTGGAGCTATCTTTTTTGTGCGCGGATGAGAAAAATTCTTTATACCCCGAGTGTAGGGCTGTAGGCACTAGTTTTGGTCTGAGGGTTCAGACATTTAGGGCAAGTTTGTGTAATTCTTGTTCTAATTTACATCGATGCCAACAGCCCAACGCATTGATGGGTGTTACTTGTGATAGCTCTGTGCAAGCAATTTGTGTAGCACTACATACAGTGACCTCATCTGGTCCTTGCATTTGCCTTTATGGAATGCAACTTCAGTGGACTTGTATGTGACACCTGACATTCATCAACTGACAAAATCGATTCGATATGTACATAATGTGATCCATATTTGTATGCACGCGTGCTGCTTCATTACAGATGTAAAGTAGTAATTCTTGGTATATATGCAGCTAGAAAAATTAACTGACAGTAGAAGCAGATGACTGAACAAATGCTGATGCTTTTCACAAGAAATGGTGATACTGATGAGATCTCAAGCTGCTGAACTGCTCAGTACTCGGCAGCTAGCTAGCCCAGGTTAAATGTTTTTGTATGTATGATGAGAGGTTCTAGTAAAAGGAACATCCATCAAAAGACACTACTAAAAAACGATTTTTTTGGACGAGGTCTCCGATAGATTCCAGACGGGTCATAAGTGGCCGCGCCTGAAAAAACCGATGCGGCATCTTTCCGTGTGGGCGGCTTAAGTGGACCGCACGGAAAGATCTATTTTTTCGTGCGGTCCCTTAAGTGGGCCGCACGGGATAATGCCGCACTATCCCGTGCGGCCCACTTAAGGGACCGCACGGAAAAATGGATCTTTCCGTGCGGTCCACTTAAGCCGCCTGCACGGAAAGATGCCGCTTGGCAGTGAGACTTTATTCTCTACTTATTTTTCTTCTCTTATTTATAATGCTATAATTTATTCTGTGGGCTGGATAAAATAAAGTGGACTTTTGTGGAGATAGATAAAAATACCTAGTTTTCATTTTTCTTGGTTGCACACAAAAATTCCTTATATTTTATTCTCAGCAAAATAAAGAAAATCGGCTTGGCTGAAATTAGATTGAATTTTTAGGGGGTCAAAACTAATAAAATAAATTCTGGAAAAATTATATTAATTCATGATAAATAAGATAGTATTTGAATAAATTATTTTCCATATATACTTTCATATAATTTAATGCATTTTTGGATGAGGTACGAGTTTTACCGATTAGGGTTTAGGATTAAATTGGAATATAAAAATAATTTTACGGATAGTAAATAATTTTAAATGGAAAAATTATCAACAACAAAGTTGTATAACTTATCAAGATCTATAACTTTTAGTTTGGTCATTTTTCTATATAACATTTTTTGAACAGTTTGAATTTGAATTTGAAATAATGATAACTTCAAACAACATTTTCAAATACTAAATGATTTCAACTGAAAAAGTCATCAACAATAAAATTGTATAACTCATCAAGATCTAAAACTTTTATTTTTGTCATTTCTTCATCCGACAAAGTGTTAGTAATATTGTTCACAAATTTTACATATATGTGTTATAGTTTATAAAACCAGATAAGAGATACGTCAATTTTGTAAACAATGTTACTATCACTTTGTCGGATGAAGAAATGATCAAAATAAAAGTTTTAGATCTTGATGAGTTATTCAACTTTGTTGTTGATAACGTTTTTAGTTGAAATTATTTAGTATTTGAACATGTTGTTTGAAGTTGTCATATTTTCAAATTCAAATTCAAACTGTTCAAAAAATGTTATATAGAAAAATGACCAAAATAAAAGTTATAGATCTTGATGAGTTATATAACTTTGTTGTTGATGACTTTTTCAGTTGAAGTCGTTCACTAACAAAAAATTCTATTTGAATTTCTCAAACTTTGAATTTCAAATTTCAAATTGTTCAAATAGAGTCAGATGGAGAAATGACCAAAATAAAAATTTTGCACCTCGATGAGTTCTACAATTTTGGTTTTGGTGACTTTTCTATTTGAAATCATTTATTAACCCCAATTGTTATTCGAAGTTGTCAAATCTTGAAAATTCAAAATTTGAATTGTATTTACATTAATTAATAAAATTAATATGTGCATTGATATTTTGTTAGTTGTATAGTTTACATGGAGTAATTAATGAATGTAATAGTATTTACAATAAGTAATATATTATTTAATAAAATAGTATGTACACATATTCATAAAATTAATATGTGCATTGATATTTTTTATAAATATAAGGGCTTAAGCGCCTGCACGGAAAAACTATCTTTCCGTGAGGGCGGCTTAAGCGCCCACACGAAAAAACTATCTTTCCATGAGGGCGCTTAAACCGTCCGCACGCGATGATCATCACCGCCTATATAGGTGTGTGCGGGCTCTGAAATTTTCTAACACCCGACGAAATCCAGATCCCGCCTCCACCGTTGCTCTCTCCTCCGCCGGCGGCTTACGCCTCCGCCTCCCCGCCGCCGGCCTCCTCCGCCTCCGGCCTCTTCTGCCTTCGGCCTTCACCGTCGCCTCCACCACCGCCGCCGCCGCCCACGACAACGCATCGCCGCCTCTATCGACGGCCGCCTCCACTGACTACCACCTCCACCACCACCACCTCCACCGCCACCGCCACCGCCTCCACCGCCGCCGCCGCCTCCACCGCTTCCACCGACCGCCACCTACCGCCATCGACGACGACGACACCACAATCGCAAATTATTTTTTTAATAATTTATGATGTGAATTTATTTGTAAATTTAATTGTACAAAAAAATTAGTTGGGAAGTATATATGTGAAATTGTGATGATGTGAAATTAATTTTGTGTTATTTGTGATGTGAAATTAATTTTGTGTTATTTGGGAAGTATATACGACGGGATACACGCCGCCGCCGCCGCCGGGATAGCTAGGGTTTTTTCTTTGAATTTTTTTTTGAATTTTTGTTTTTCCGTGCGGTCGACTTAACGCGACCGCACGGGAAGATCGATTATCCCGTGCGGTCGGGTTAAGCAGCCCGCACGGGATAATGGATCTTCCCGTGCGGGCCGCTTAAGCCGACCGCACAGGATAATCGATCTTTCCGTGCGGTTGGGCCGCCCGCATGTGAAAATGGTCTTTTTCTAGACTTTCTCGCGCGTGCGGACAGGCCTTCCGCACGAAAAGATGCCTTTCGGCCCGCACGGAAAAACCGTTTCTGTAGTAATGAGGGCCAAAATTTTCTCTCAAACAAGTCAACATGGAATGAGGGCCAAATTTTTCTCTCAAACAAATCAACATAGAATTAGAACAAAAGTGAGTTAATTAACCAGAGAGCAGCATGCAGATCAGCAATTAATTGGGGTCGGAAATAATGAAAGAACTCGCTGATTAATTACAGATCGATAGATAGACATTATTAGCTAATTAATGACAGGACCTACTTGTGCTGTAAAAGAGTGCCATGACGTGGTCAGTGGTAGCCGCCGCCGGCGATCGCCGGTGCAGCTCAACAAGATCATCCTCCTCGTCGTCGCTGTCGTCGTCGTCGTCTTCCCTGCAGCTTGGTCGCAGCGATGAGCACCAGATGCTGTCTCTGACATTTTTGACCAGCAAGAAGGGAGGAAGAAGCTGCCCTCTGCATGTCAGTTCCACCTGGTTAAGATCAAGATCAACCACACGTACATGAATTTTTTTTCTCACACAATACATGCATGTACACCACAGGAACAAATTAATAGAGCAAATTAATGCTAACCAATGAACATGTGCGTACATGTGCAAGTAGTAATTAATAGGAAAAATTACAAAAACCATCCCATAAATCACTTAAAATTTGACATTCCATCTCATAAGTTATTTTGTTGCAAATATATATCTCTTCTTAGTTTTGTTGAAAAACCACCCCTATACACATGTGCTTAACCGAATCAACCCATTATTACTGATGTAGAGTTAACACAAGTTAAGTTAGCCGAGTCAATTTTGTACCAGTGTTTACATCAGACTTATTTTTCGTGCTTATTAAACTTTTTTATGCATATAGCGAAACACAGTACGACGACGTTTAAACTCTCATAAGCAATTCTATTTGTGAAATCTAAAAAAAAATATAATTTTGGTAAAATCATATTGACGGCTCACGTTTAATTTATGAAAACATGTTGATTTGGTTAAGCACGTGCATATCGGGGTGGTTTTTTTTAACAAAGCTGAGGAGGTGGGTGAGCATTTGTAATAAAATAACGTATTAGGTAGAATATCAAACTTCAATTAACTTATGAGATGTTCTTTGCAATTTTCCAAAACAAATCAACATAGATTGAGATGTGATATGATCTTGTATAACAAATTTGGACATGTCATAAGCTATTTTAGATTGATATGGGACATAGTAAAACGAATCTGGTGTCTCATCTCAATTTATATCTATTTATTTTGAGACAAAAGATCATGTTTTAATTTCTTTAATTCTTCTGTAGTTCCTTGGCACGCATGTGGCATATGAACGTAAACATGCAGATCAACGAAGCTCGCGCATACTAAAAACTAGTCATATACCCCTTGCATTAATTGCACATCACATACGCATATAGGCAGCGCATGTCGCCTTCACGTTGGGATAGTTCGGAGACTGCAGCCAATCAGCCATTGAGCCATCATCTATGATCTCCCTCATGTGGATCATGACCACTACGGCACTACCTCACTTTGAGGCAAAAATTAAAGGGCTCAAACAAACAAATAGCAAAACAAATTTCTACATCCTCCGTCTAAAGAAAATATTTTTAGGCATATCTAATTCATAGCTAGACATTGTTTTTCTTTTAAAAGAATATGGAGGGAGTAAGTTTTCACTTACAATTCTTCTAATGTTTGCACCCTTTTTTTTATGTATTTAGCTAGGAGTAATTTGTTTGTATGAATATACATGAAATATTTAGGTGTAACGATGATTTCTTTTTAATACTTTTTCTTTAGAAAAACTTAAGTATAAGATCCTATACGTGCAAGGCAGACACGAGCAAGACATGTATGGAAACGAAAGAAGAGACACACGTCCTGGGGTCAGGCTGGATCGGCCTGCAGGAATATACATTTTTTCCGTGGGTCGTTTGTGGGACCGACAGAAACATACTGACCTACAGGTTTGCTCCTAAGTCTGGTCGTAAGAGATATAACACGTGTACTAGGTGTCACGTTACACGTAGCATATGACTAGTCACGCACGCTTGGTTTAATTCGTTCGCTTCACAGGTTGTACTACGTGCTCTTTCTGTCTAAAAGAATGTATGAAGAATTGATGTGATGACGCGGCGATGCCGATGTATATATATATGTACTGTACGTAGAAGAATATACGTGCACGCTTAATTGGCCGGTCTTAACTGCTATCTTCGTTCTCGAAAGATGTACGTCTTGTTTTGAATATCGTCACAGTACCGTCTCCAATACACATATTTTGTTAATTACTTTCTAAAACTATGTATTTGTAAGAAACAATTTAAAATAAACTATATATACAATAAAATAAAGAGTTTTCAATTACAAATTAATCTACCAATATAATTTTTCATATTGATATTTTCTATTGATGATTTAAGATTACGAGACGTGACTACCTGCATGTATTCTAGGACGTTTCATTGCTGACTTTGCTCTGTGTGTGTGTATGTATATGTATGTATGTAGATGGACAATACAACGTGATTGATACGTACTTATATACGTACTGCTACTCGGTCACTATATATATATGCTCATATATGTGGGCAATAATGCATAAATTAATTAATAAGAAAAAATATATTCCCCTTATTAATTCTCCCACCGAATGATGAATTTAGTATAGTATAGTAAAATTAAGCTAGTTAATGAGATCACGTCGAGTTGTCGATATCGGGCTGTTAATTAAATTAGACAATTATTTAACTAAGATGATTAAATATATGTCAAAAATCATTTATCCTTCCAATCAGAAGAGTGATTATTCCCTATATGGTTTTCAAACGTTAATTTTCAACAAAACCTTTTTAAAGAATTACTTCCACAAAGTTATATATATATATTCGAACCCCTCCTGTTATTAAGATTAAAATTCCTTTTTATTTTTATATATTTTTCATGTGGACGAAGAATTCATGCAATCAAGACATACAATTTTATTTGAGTGTATAGCCGCAAATTAATATGAAAACTATGAATGCAAGTTAAATATGCGATGATAAATATGGGAGGTCCTCGGTATCTTTTGGGTAGAAGACGATGAAATTTAGTGGTTAAAAAATAGTGAGAGCTAGTTGACTTTTGATGTCAAAAAGTCACTTTATTATCTGGGAACAATTAGTTAATGGAGGCGATTTAGATTTTTCACCTAGTGAATTAATGAAAATTAAGTTGGTAGAACTAGTTTAGTGCTGTGTAATGAATCGAGAGGGCTCTACAGCCATATTGCCATAATGTACAATATGTATACATTGACAGTTCAACTGTTCTGCTTTTGTTCCTGTGTGGTTGATCCAAAATTAATTAATGTTGCAAAATGTTAATACACTTAATTTTGTTGTTGCTACGTCCATATACTATCTACCAAACTGGCAACCTATTATACACTTCGTAATTAATTAGGCTCCTATATATATATTTCTTGTTTTTGCATATATCATGTATCAATAGAAAAGAACACAAAAAGGAGCAAATATTCGCCGTCAACATGCATGCATGCTGGGAAATGTCCCTTTTTATATATAGTGGAAGTGGAGAGAGAAAACAATTACTATACCCAGCTCATGTGTATATAATGTAAACACCATATGCAAGTAAACGGACTAAATTAAAATCTGTTGCTATTGTATTCTTACTTATTACTCAATGACCAGTTATTTAATTTCAATGCAATGCAATGGAAATATATTTGGTGAAGTCGTGAAATGGTCCAAAAAAAATTAATTGGAAACTTCTAAGTTTTTTCGCAATAAAATGTTATATACTAAAGGTAGTGGTGTTGTACAAACATGTCCACAATTAATTTCATGATCTAGCTCTTTTCTGTTTGGATGGTACAAAATTTACAAACAGCAGCATAAATATAGTATTTAGCATTGGTTTCATTTGTGGGATGCTACTACATGTATTTGCTTCTTTTTTTCATGGTAAAAATTAATTTGTACCGCTAAAAATTAACCTATACGGCTACACGTACTTCTTGTCGTCACTGACGAATTGAAGCCAGAAACACTTAAATTAAGTTATATAGTATATTTTTTCTTTGGAGGGAGCAATTTTTTTTTCAAAATTTGCTAAAGCTATATGAAAGTTTCAGCTATAAGGCCGATCTGCTGCAGGGAACTGATCGAATTATGGTCCAAATTACCTACCGAATCTAAGAGATCAAATTAATGAACTTGCATGATGCATATGGATACAATAGAACAGCATGATGGTATTTTGGTAACTATATACTACATGCTGATATGGGCCTGTGACCTATTGCTTTTGTCTAGTACCAAATCAAAGAGATCCCAACCTAGCTCAATGTGGTACTTTCGTTTAGGTATAATGTTCCTTTCATGATTCCCCCCAATTGCCAACCTAGCTATATATGCGGCAACTCAGCACAAGAAAATGCTAGCTAGCTACCTTGCAGTGCAAATTCAACAACTGCGCACTATTCACTATTGATCACTCGATCGTTGCTTCTCCCAATCATTTTATGCAACAATAAACAAGCAAATATCATCATCACCAATATTTCATTTAGAGAAAATTAATCGAGGTATAGTAATTAATTAATAGTGAAAGAAAAGGAAAGTATGCATGCTTAATTTGCGGCGGAAGAAAGGTGTTGACTAATTCCGGATTATTGTACCTGAAGATGAGATTGTGTGAGTCCTAGCTTGCCGGCCAAGTACTTCATCACCACTTCCACCTTCATGTTGCTATCCCTGTGAAAAATGTGCAAGTATATATATTCATGTATTATTTTAGATCCCTTTCAGCCTAATGATTGCAGTGATCTAAGTATTACCTACTTATCCCAAGGTCCTGAGTTTAAATCTTTATAGGAGCAAATTTTAGATTGGGTTATTTGTGAGGCTAAGTTTCTAATTTAAATGGCTGCATATATTCGGTTGGACGTAGAAGCCAGGTAAAAAAAATACCCTTCTCTAAAAAAAATGCGTTATTTTAGATTGATCAATATTTGTTTTATGTAACTAGGACCTTTCAAAATTTCGTATAAGACATTACAAATCAAGAGAAAAACTTTATTTGATTGGTACCTAGCTAGCCTGACCTAAATAGAAACTTAAAGACTACTAGTTAGCTAGATATGCCTTGCAGAAACAAGTTACACAGTGATAGCTACACATGAGTATATGCAAACTAAATGGACATGGATTGTTATGCATTTAATTTTGGTTTGTACTTTGAAAGGAGAGAAGCCAGAAAAAAAATTGGAGATATTTATAATTAACTTACTTGATTCTAAGGTAGCTCTTTGGTATCTGGGGCAAAATGGGCTCTCTAAATCTGCAAACACGAAAACAAGAGATTAGTCATTATTAAGAGCTAAATGGTTACAAACACAAGATAAAATTAGTTGATATATGCTCAATATATAAAAGCTAGCTATAGCTTGTGCAGATAAACAATATCTACACATAAATCTGTATTGGCTTATTTGCATTGTTATCATGAGGTGCATTAGCTACTTAATTTGCATGTATGCATAGTACAGTTAACCAATCTTACATGGAATGGATCAATGGATCAACATGTTAATGACTCGTATATATATATGTGTGTGGTTATATATGATCACAAGTTTACATGCAGTTTTTTTTGTGAGGAAGTTTACATGTAAATTTGTATATATGTATATATACTTACTGATCAGGGGCTGCCTGAAGTGTCAGCCACAAGCCGGCAGCATCAGCAGCCTCCGCTCTTCGCGGCGGGCTAATGACTCTCACGCCGGGAAGACCGCCGGAGCTCCTCAACGGCCGTGCAAACGGGAAGAACGACGGGGCCGCCGCCGCCGCCGACGCCGCCGTCGGCCGACACCGGCCGCCGTGGCCGTACTGGTGGTGGTAGCTCCTGAAAATCGGCAGCGGGAACAGCGGCGGCCTCATCGTCGTCGTCATCGTCGACGACGACGACGTCCTCCCGTTGTACTGCTTGCTGGAGGCGAACATGTCCAGCTCCCGCGTGGGCGTAGACGACGGCGCCGCCGCCGGAGCAGTGGCGCCGTCGTTGTCGCCGGAGGAGGACGGCGCCGCGGCGAGGCCGAGCTGGAGCCAGTCCTTTTCGTCGTCTTCTGCGCCGCCGTAGCCCCGAGAGCTTGTGCCGGCCGCGTCGTCTTCGGCCATGGCTAGCCGAGGGGGGTATCTTGGAGCCGGCTGGTGGTGGTGGTGACGTCTACGCGGCGGCGCGGCGCCGCCGGTTGCCGAGGCGTCGAGCTGGGTGGCGGCGATGCAGTATTGGGGACAGGACGACGAGTTGCCGCCGCTCCTCTTGCAGCCGCTGTCATGGTGAAACAGGCGGCTCCTAGCTGGCACCATGGCAACGACGACGACGACGACGACAACGACAACCTGCTGCTGCTGCTACTGCTCCTCCTGACCTCGATCCTGCAGCTGTACGTCTCATGTCTCACTCATCCGATTACACCACCACGACGAGCTCCATCTCCATCCATGGCCGCCCTCACCTCAATCCTCTAGCTAACAAGTAACAAGCTAGAAGTGCAAAGAAAGAAGCTAGCTAGCTAGCAAGCTGCCCGCCATGGATGTCATCCTTTCCATGGCTGTAGCTAGCTTCAAAGGCAGGAAAGGATTGAAGCAAAGCTAATCTAGGAGAGAAAGGGTTGTGATGTGATGAATCTTTTCTCTCCTGTAGGGGAGCAAACTCAAAGGAGAAGACAAGGAGAAGAGGAGGAGAGCTAGCTGATGGAGGCCTCACTTTCCCTTTGCTCTCAAATGAACTTGGAGCCTAGCTAGCTAGCTACCCAGCTCCAGCTTCTGCAGTTGCAGCCAAGGGATGCAATACAAATACTAGCTACCTATCTAGTTGTAGAGAGAGAGAGAGAGAGGCACCAGCTAGAGGAGAGAGAAATTAATTAAGTGATTAATTAAAGACAAGCAAAGATTGTGAATAGCTGTCAGTGATGAATTATCTTTGGTTTTAATTAATTATGTGTGTGATTTTGTGAGATGGAAGAAGGGTGGTGCAGGGCATGCCATAATATTGATTGCCATATTGCTGTCGATCTTGTGGTAGAATCTATGTGCAGTGCAGACGCTGGACAGGAGAACTACCTACGCAAACAAACGCACGTAGCCAATATTATTATAGGCTACACGAGCAGGCAACATTGAGAGAAAACGACTGGAGAGAGAGAGAGAGAGAGAGCGCGCGCAAGGTGAAGTATGTTCTAAGTTGAGGTGACAGAATGGCAACTGGTGATCAGCTGAGGCTGAGGTCCCTGTGTTGTTACGGATATCTCCTTTTAACTAATAATTAGTTACTTCCTAGATACATGTCCAAGAGGATACTATATTTAGTCCAAATGAAAGCTTTTTAACCATCAAAAACGTTACAGAAAATCTAGATAACGGCATCTCGTAGAAACGGGATGACTTAAGAGGTCAACATTATTTTCATCAAAACGGCTATACATGCATGTGACACGATTTCCTACTAAGTGGCAGGGTCATACGCTACCACTCATCCACGTGTATTTGTCCTTCCGCTAGCACAAGGATTCTAGACACACGGGTTAGGCCTTGTGAACCGCTTGGGCATGAACCTCTGAAGGCTTCACTTGCATCTTGTATATATCATACCATAGACAACCTGTGACTTTTTTTTCGTTTTCTCTATTTCTTGCTTTGTTTTTTCCTACAGTGAGACGCTTTGAGGTTTAGTACGGATCATAGAAATTACATTGACACAATGATATTGTGTAACACAGATTATATTTTTCTTTCTCTTTTTGACTTCGATACCTATATACATCAGATATGATACCTATAGGTATCAGATCCGATACCTATAGGTATCAGACCCGATACCCCGATACCTATAGGTATCAGACCTGATACCTATAGGTATCAGACCTGATACCTAAGTATCAGACCCGATACTCTTAGGTATCAAACCTGATACTCACATGTATCATGTCTAATATGTGAGTATCATATATGATACATATAAGTTCAGACCTGATACCTTAAGTATCAAGTATGATACATATATAAATATCATATATGACACATGATATTCGCGATGCGTATATACATCCCGTAGCGTGAGAGAAGTCCCGTGTGGGTGTATCGCTTAACGGTGTACTATGCACCAATCCTAGTACCAGACATATTGCCTAGCCAAGGCACTCGACCATGCCAGCCCAACCCAATATATCATAGTAAAGTGCCCAACTAAATTATATGCATGGCAACCCAAATTGAGTACATCACAGCTTGGCCGAAGCAGCTCTCATGGCAGCCCAAATTGATATACATCACTGCTCGGCGGAAGTAGCTCTCCCGAGATCAGTAACCATCACAACCCAATTTGTGCATGTTGACCTGACCAAACTGTCGCACTTGCACGACTGAAAATAGGAATAGCGCATGTTTGGCGTGGAGTGGCAGGGTGCGACCGTGACTTCGGTTGGGATTTCGAATTAGGAGTGGTGGAACACATCTAACGCAAGAGGTGATGCAGAAAGTGACATCAACAACATAATTCATCCCGTTCAACGGAATCTTGTACTCTAGCAGTTCTCGTTAATTAATCAGTTCAACAGTGACTTATTAGGAGCAAGGCTACCTACCTTTGTATGGAAGATGTCCTGTTTCTTTTTCATGTTCCAAATGATGCGAGTTTTTTTTAGATAATAGAAAATGATGCGAGGTTTTAATTATATTGATGTAGTAAATCGGAAAGAAACAAAACTATAGTTGTAAAAGGCTATAACCAGAAGAGAAAAAAAAAAGAAACACGACACCACATATCGATAACGCAAGCAAACACACAATCAAGAAAGCAATGGAGACACAAACATATATACTACCCAATGTCATCTCCAAACGGTCGACACACCCACGGGCTCCTGGACATTACTAGGATGAAAGAAAGGTTGTAGATAAAGAGGGCAATATAGGATCCGCTCTTCCTCGCATAGACCCGCTGTCATCTAGGAGCGTTGCCCAACCATTTAAGAGTGGATTAGGCAATAGAGTGATCTTCTAAACGATGCTTCCAGGAAAGATGTGTTGTCGCTGCTCGTTTAACAATTAACAATATGTTTTTTTGCAAAAGTTTTTGTCACGCCCCAAACTAGCCCAAACTAGCCCCGAACGGCGGCCAGTGTAAGGCGATCCAAATTAACCTGTATACCTGTATCAGTCTCAGGAAACAGTGCTGGTATAACAGGAAGATTGAATATCACAACAACAGAGATCTCTTTATTAAGAGTAGAATTACAACCAAGGTTGAAACTGCAGACAGACCCCGAGTTCACAACTGCATTACAAAAAGGCAGAAGCGGAGGACTAGCCCAAAGCCACAAGCATGACTTGGGAGTTAGGCCGAAACCCTACTACAGCTCGTAGTTCGCTTGCTCCTGGAAGAATTCTTCTTCAGCAGGGTCCACTTTTTCGTCTTCGAGAACTGGGGGGTTATTTATATAGAGCAAGGGTGAGTACGGGAGTACTCAGCAAGTCAAGGGGAATTAAGTGTTTGATGCAAGCTTCAAAGGAGAGCCAGTTGTTTTCGCGTTCGATTTTAGTTTAAGACTTTCAGAAGAACTAAGTGAGTGCTTCTCAACGACACGGACGAGAAAGTGCATCTCATCCGGCCGGAGCAGTGAAATGTATAGATTGATTTTGTCGGCACGAAAGGCTCTTTGCCAATCGTTTACCAAAACCGGCTGCACCGACAGCCACAATTCAAACACTGAACAGATTTTCTTACACCAACAGCAGTTCACAAGGTAGTCAAACAAAACTATGCTAAGGAATCACTTCACATCCGCCCATGACCGTGGGCACGACTGTTCGAACAGTTGTTAACCTCTGCAGAGGAGGTACACTTTACCCACACGACGTTACTAACCTAGATCACCCAGCCCGTGCATCACATCCACGTTTGGTGACCTTGAGGCTTTCACGACAAGACATTTCGAAATCTGACTCAGGGTCATCTTATGCCAACGGGAGGGGTCTCACGGACCAACACCAGGTTAGGTCCCAGACCATACTGTGCCAGGAAGCCCAGGGGTCCTCCCCAACACCACCCCGGCGAATCCACTTGTCCCTTGGCATCAAGATTTCCCTGGCCTAGCTAGTTACTCAGCTAGGGGTGTCCCATTTCACCCATGTGGTTGTACTTGACATATGCTCGGATGTAATTCCCAAGGAATCAGTCCTTAAGGCGAGAACGGGCAGATCGTACCTCCAGTACGTCTCCCGCACCGCGAGTTTTAGAAACTCAAATTATTTTCAAGGCACCGACCCAAGTGTCGGGTTTTTCCAAGGATTTTGTAAATCCAAGTTTTACCCAGTTGATCATTTTAAATTTGAAGGAAGCCTCAATATTCGTACGCGGGTACGAATACCAAGACCTGACCTGAAGGCGACAAAGGGTGTTAGGTTATTCAATAATCAAGGAGGTCAAATGCAGCAAGTGGGTAGGGCATGTCGGTTGTATTGCAAATCGCGGCCAAAGTGTCGTGTGTAACCTAGAGAATGCATAGTTTGCAAAAGAAAATACTTAATTTCAAATTATGGGTTCGATTGATCAAAGGTGACTTGCCTTGCTCGAGATCTTGAGCTTCCTCTTCGAAATCCACGCACTGCAGGTCTTCTGGCTTCGAAGCTACACGTGAAACGAGGCGACTCAACACAACAGTTAAAAAGGAAGCCCTATTAAAGACCATTAAGCATGCCTTTAGATAGATCTCGATTTTTGAGGAATTTTGGAAGTTGAACGGAGTCAAACGGACGAACGGTTGAGAAGATATGAATTTCCTAAAATTAATTGATTTTCTGTCTAAAGGAAAAGGATTTATTAAATCCCTTGGAAAAAAAGAAAGAGGGACATGAAATGGACTTTATTTTGGGCGGCTAGGTGCGGCCCAATGGAAAGGACGGGGCACGGCCGAACGGATGGGCCGACGCGCGAGGAAAGCGGCCCAAGGCCGAGTGGCGCGCGAGAGAGGCCGAGTGGGCCGACACTAAAGGCGGCCCACGCGGACGGAGCGGCCACGGAAAGGAGGCTGAGTGGGTCGAACCGTTGACGCAGCCCACGGGTGGACACGCGTGAGGCAGGTCGAGCAGAGTGGGCTGGCGAGGTGCGGAGATGGGCCGTCGTGGCAAAGGCGGTCCAGGAGGCCCGCGTGGCAACGCGGCCCAGCCGTTGCGCGTGGGACCGTTGATCGATCTCCGGTGCGGCTAGGGCAGGCAGACGTGGCACCACGTAGGCGCGCGGGGAGGAGGGGCGAGCTCGCCCGGGAGCGGATGGCTCTCGGTGGCGCAACGGCGAGCGGCTCATCCCGACGAGTGGCGGTGTGACGGAGGGGGATGTGGGCATCGGTGGCTAGAGGAGGAAGAGGGATCGCTACTCTGCGGCGTGGATCGGAGAGAGGAGGCGCGACGGTGGCCGACGACAGTGACATGCTGCGGCGGACGCGAAGGCACGGGGAGGGAGCAGGGGAGAGGGGCGGCGCCCACAGCGGTGTCCCGAGGAGGCTCGCGACGCTAGCTAGTGTCCTACGCTGGCGAAAAATGGAGGGAGACGGAGGAGAGGAGAGGGTTACCGCGGGGGGCGGGGGGGGGAAGGAGCTCGTCGGAGGAGGGGGCCGACGGCGCGGGGCACGGCTCGGCTTCGGGCCGAGGGAGAGAAAGGAGAGCGGCGCCCGGAGTCCCCTTCGGGCGTCCTCGGGCTCCGGCGGCGGACGGCGAGAGCAGCGGCACGGCACGGCGGTGGAGAGGAAAGGAGCTCGGCGGCGGGCAACAATGGCGGCCGAGAGGGGGAGGTGCGGGTTTAAAAGAGGGGCAAGGTCGGTTCGGGGAGATGCGGGGGAGCGCGCGGAGAGAGACGACGCTCTCCGGCGCAAGCGGACAAGACGGCGGCGGCGATGACGTCGGCGCCGGTCGGGAAAAAGAGAAAAAAGGGGAGGAGAAAGGCGGCCGGTCCCCTTGCCGAAATGGGCAAGAGAACGAGGAGAGAGAGAGAGCGCGCGAGGAGGGCGCTGCTCTCCCCTTGGCAGCACGCGCGCGCTGAGCGGCGGGGCCGGGGGGGNGCAGCGACAGGGCGGCATCGGTGCCAGGGGTGACGACGGCGTCGTCCGGCCGGTTGGCCACGACGCGGGGGGCGTGGGGACCAACGGGCGGAGGCGGTATTGGGGGCGCTGGCGGGAAGCCGTCGGGAGGGAGAGAGAGACAGCGAGCGAGAGAAAGAACGAGAGAGCGAGAGAAAGAGAGAGAGAGAGAGAGCGCTTGTTCTCTCGCGCGACTCGGGTGCGCGCGGAGCACGTGCGGCGCACGTGTCCAGCGCGCTCGGGCCGTGCGGACTGGGCCGGGCGGCGCGGCCCAGTGGGGAGGAAGGGAGGCCGAGGGAGAGAGGGGCGAGGGAAACCGGGCCGAGCGGGAATCGGCCCGAGAGGCAAGGGAGGCAAAACAAACTTTTTTGAGAGTTGGATTTTGGAGGGATTAGGGTTCGGAATCAAATTCCGATTTCACGATTTTCTCCGGGATTGAGCTGAGAGAGGAAACACGAGATCCAGGCATACAACAAGACGCAACCAAGAGCAAAATTTTCGCGAATAGAGTTTTTTTTTAGGAATTAGGTTTTCCCGCTAACGCCACGACAAAACGGGCGTTACAGTTTTGAATAAGAAAGTTTGCTTTAGAAAATCATATTAACTTATCTTTTAAGTTTTTTTAGCTAATATTTAATTAGCAGTGTGCTAATTTATTGTATTTTTCGGGAGGTAAGGTTCCAACCCTCCTATTACATCACAGCCTTAGAGCTGTTTTGTGCTGACTCTTCCATATGTTTTCTTGGTAAATCATCAGTTAAGCTTATTTAATCAATTAATTAGTTAATTAATCATCTCAACAGTGACACAGGAGCGAGGCATCAGGTACCTACCTTTCTGTGGAACATATATGTCTTGTTATGCTCCTATTAAGTTAAGACGCTATCATGTCCCTGTTCCTGATACATTGTCATTTATCAGGGATTCCTTAATCGCCCAAACCTTAATTTTCTGATGCTAGGTCAGATCAACTGATGATCTTTATTAGCATGTACGTATCATCACACAAAAGATACTGTATATATCATATATCAAAATATCGCTGGCCAGGCTAGCTCCTAGAGTTCTAGCTAAGAAGGGCAACTTTTTTGGGAAGCATGCATACAGCTGATCAATCGATGGATGCAGCGTCTCTGCTAATTTGTGCAGTTTTTAGTTGTACCATTGATATGTGCACTATAGAGTTCACATCACACTAACTCAACTGCAAACTGCACAAAATCTCAACTGATCGATATATGTTATAGTAATTTACATATATACCAAAATATTTATTTTTTATTTAGATAATGTCTAAATATTTAGTTGTGTCTATTTTATTATTCCATCCATATCTTCTCCGGTACGTATCTCCTACACAGTTATACGAAGGTTTACATCCTGATAATTAAGGACCTGATATTTGATATTGCTAGTGCAGACTGCAGAGGAGGAAAACGACAACATGTTGATCATGATCAGATTTCTTGTATATTCTAAAAACCATGAGAAAACTTCTTACACACATGAGTAATTAAGTTGTTCAATTATGAAGTAATTAAATGCTGAAGTGCAAGCATGTATATATGATTGATTCAGATCGATTTGACATTTTTTTTACTTTGATCATTTGGTTTTGGTTTACAGACAAACTCTTATAGCAACTAAAAATGTACAATCGGATATATAACATATACATATGTTTTCTGCATTCTATTTCTCAGATAAAACTAGATTAAATTTATTCAGAAATTAACTACGACATTCTACTAAACATATACTCACCAACAATTAATTTGTGCTACCGCGAGGATTCTCATATTAATTGTTGCGTTACCTCCATGATTTTCCATGATAACTTGATAGTTCATTCCATCTCGATCATCATGGTCAGTACGGGTGTTTTTTAAAAAAAACTTGACTAATTCTAGCTTAATTTCCAAGCTTTTACATGTAACGATATTATATAGTTGCATGAAGTTGAGCTTATTAGTATAAGCATATTCAACGTACATATGATTCAGAGGTAGTTGTCAGTTATTGCAGGTGAGGCCATCACGTACTGCAGGGGAAAGTAATCAAGAAATTAAGTATAATTTTCAGTTGATATATGAAGGATTAAATTAAGGACTGCATGCATGCATGCAGATATATATTGTACAGTTTCAGTTCAGGAAAAAAACTACGGTCTCCTTGATTATATCAATTGTTCATGATCAGAACAAAAACTACTCAATGCTGCTCATTAGTTCATTTATTTATTTAATTACCACGTGATGAGAACAAACACAAAATGATCAGCAAATTAGCAGAAATGGTGGCGAGACAACCGCATATGTTTTGCATTTTCACTAATTTATTGTCAGGACAATATCCATAAAAATGCATAATTTTCATATATCAACTAGGCAATCATGCACAATCAACAATGCCTACACGTCGTATATACATGGCTCTACATGCTGCATGGTATTTTCTCTTGCATTTTCAGGACGTGTTGATTCAACTAAAGAACCTGCAGTCAAAAAAATTGAACTGGGCAATGCATATTAGTTTGTTCTAAATACTCAAAGCTGTACAAGCCACTTCACAACATTAATTAATAATGAAAATTATGTGTTGCTCTTATTGCGAGATCAACTTGATCAGATCTTAATTAAAGAAACATGCATGTGATGGTAAACTAAGATAGTTGGGGCACCCAACACAACAATCACCAACTCATTAATTTCTCCAACTAAGCAATAGGAGTTGACCTGAATATTTTGTCAAATCCCTTAATAAATTTCTTAGAATCTCTAGTTACTACATGTATAAAGTTATCGATCTGTGCTAGGCATGCATGCTCAGGAATCATGTAACTTCTGATTATTATTTTTTAGGTTTTCTCTAGCTATTTAATTAAGTCGACTACTTGATCATCTCCCGTCAAGCATTAATTGTTAATTTAATCTTGAACTATAACTTTGCTAGTAAAGCTAAGGCTACAAAAAGAGTATAATAACTTCGCTAATCTAATCTAATATGCAAGGCTACAAAAGAGTATCAATAAATGATCTTGAAATATTAGTGGGGATTAATTGCGCGTTCAACCATATCGCTAGCTAGCACGTACTTACAGATGCATATCAGACACAAATTTTTATACCAAGTACGTGCTAGTCACTAATCCCTAAGTAATGAGCGAGATAGTTTATATACATGCTAATATGCTCCTCTATAAACTATATTTGCAAGAAAAGCTGTATGCTGGATTTTCTAAACTGTATATCCATTATGTGTGTTCTTTTAAGCAGTTGTGTGCTATTAGTCAACCTCCAATAAATTTAATCCCAAACTGTTTTAGTTTCTTATTGCTGCGTACTACTGTCCTCCAATTCTTCTGTAGTACGTAGATACATTTTCATCCAGGATTAGGATCTCACAATTAAGCAATGTGTATTCTTCAGCAATCAGCACTTGAAAGCACACAATTGATTTCAGGTGTCAAAATTTCGCTTTGTGGTGCAAACTGCTGCCTAATTAGTGCATGATTTGTGGAACATACAAACTTTAAATAAACAGCTACCTAGCTACTAGCATATATAAGTTGCAGTCTGAACTTTGTTTCAAAAAAAAAAAGTTGTACTCATCTGAACCACAGAAATGGGTTCAGCAGACAGGATGAACGCAGTGATGTTTACTGGAAAGAGAGGCACATTCAGAGTTTTGAAAGAACGCAGTGAGGATGACACCCACCAATCACATGTTGAAAGCACATCGATTTAAAGGCAGTTAAAATGTCCTTGCAAATGGCCATCTATTTCAGAGACAAAGCAAGTTTCTCTCCTAAGTACAGTACCCCAATTTCTCAATTGCTTGCTGTTCTCTGAAAGATTAGTAGTAATAAACAGTGATCAGGAAACATCATGTTAATTATCTACATAATGTAGATTACTGTCCAAATCATTTGTTCTCCCTTCCTGCTGCTAGCATCTGAATGATGATGACGATGAAATAGGCATAGCAGTGCACAATGTGTATATATATACAAACAAATCTGCATTCCAATTTGCAAAGCTGGGCATGAAATGAGTGGCATGTTTTCACGGAATCAAGCAAGCAATGCGTGTGGCTGGTCGATCGATCGATCAATCAATCAATCCCAGAAGATATATACTACATGCACACTTTTTTTTTCATGATATAGTACTAGTATTTCCTTTTATATGGATCACCACCTTGCAACAAATGTGTAAACCAATAAGCCCCCAACCTCATGATGACATTGAGCAGAAGAGTACTTTGGAGCATTGGGAGCCATGTATACACAAGTACATATTGGCATTCAGAAATGTTGCATACACTACATATGCTATACTACATATACTACTCCTACTTTAGATTAGATTTGGCTTTCCATTGTGCTGCAGCCTGCAACAATGTCCACATTTCTGCATGCCTATAAAGCACAAGAGAGAGAGAGAGAAAGAGAGAGAGAGAGAGAGACCTAAAGCTCTGCATCTTTTGTGATTTCTCTCTCATATCTCCAATGTGGCAGGGGAGGGAGGAGGAAGAAAAGATTGTGCATGACAAGATGTTTGGATTGGGAGGAGGTCAGAGTTTTGATCATAGTTGTTGTGATATGTCAAGGAAGATCTTGTGGACCATGCACATTATATAGTGGAGTATCACACATGCATATGCATGCATGCATGCAATGCATGCAAAGCACTTGCAGCACAAGACTGGCTGCATGACTGCAATCTTTCTTTGCATTGCTGCAAGCCTCTGCCTCTGCATCTGCAGCCATGCATGCACTCATGCCATGGAAAGACACATCTCTGAATCTTTGTGAAGAACCCAGCTGCTCAAAACCACCAAGGGTCCTCTGTGTTTCAGTGTCCCCTTCACCTTGTAGTGACACTTTCTCTTGTCTCTAGCTGTCTCTGAAAAAAAAGAATTTTTTTCTTTTTTCTTTTTATTTTGTAGTAGTAGGAGTGGTGCTCACTGCTGCAGTGCTGCCTGCTTGCTGCTTCACAAGCTTATAATTGCAGAAGCAGCCTTCAGGTTCAGGCTTAGGAGTATCTTGCTGTTCATGTCCTGTCTCTTTTTACTGTTTTTGTATCCTTCTTTGATGGCCTAGGGCTAGAGATGTTACTACTACCACTCATGAGATCTATGCTAGCTACTACACATGTAGTATGCATGCACGTCTCTGAAAAGATCACCAATAAACCTAAGCATGCATGTAAAAAGGCTTATTGCACGCACACGTATGTGGACAGAAGAAGAAGCTCATTGATTAACTCTGTAAACTGCTGCTGCTAGTACTATGTAATCCCTGTTTCAACCCAGCTTTGTTTCCTATACCTTGCAGACCGAGAGACAGTGGCTATTATTAACATTAAGCTAGCATAGTTAGCACTTGCAAATATACTATTGTATTAGTATCATAGAAGAAGAAGATAAGGAGTTTAATTTGGAAATGCAAGTGATGAGGAGACACAGGAGTCATGTATTACCTGTAGTTGAGAGTTCAGAATTTAGTATCTAACCCATCTTGTCAAACCTCCAAATTCAGACTGTTCAAGATTCCATCACTCTTACAGTTTTGCTCCATGCCAAAGGATTTGTAGCAGCAGCAGCAGCAGCAGCATCTGTGGATGGATGTTTTTTCTTTCTGCACCTAGTAGCTAGGTTTACGTACTACTACTGTTTTCTATCTCCTACCATTATTCCTCTTACTGTTTTTTTTATGCGCCTCAAAAAATTTAGTTTTTCATTGCCATAATAGTAGTAGTACAGCATGTAGCCTGAATCCCTGAGGCACCCAAGAAGAGAGAAGAGAATCCAGCACAAGCTTTATAAAAAGAACCACAACATCTCACAGGGGTGTGTGTGTGTGTGATATCTCTCATCCCTGTCTGTCAAGAGACAAAGTGCAAATATCCACCTGCATATTGTGTTCTTGCACCTCTCTCTGCAGGCTAGCTGCTGTTTGACCAGGCAATGCAAAGGGAGATATGCATGCAAAGAGAGCCCTTTTGTGCCATGCAATGCAATGCAAAGCAAGCAAATCAGGAGCAGTACATTTCACCAGGCATTGGCATCATGGCAGGCATGACCAAGCTCTCTCCTGCTGTTCTTAGTGCTCTAGGCCCTAGACATGCTACGGCCTCAGTGTCACAGCCTCACTCACTCACTCAACCATATCTATCTCCTTTTCTCTTCTGTTCCTTCTGATGTTACTAACAACCAAAACATAACAGGACAAACCCAGGCACATTAAACCAGAAAGGCAGTGTTGTTCTGCTTCAATTGAATGAACAACCTCAATGCTGCTAGCTGCTTGTGTGCATGCAATCCTTATGCAGCAGCATGCCATGAAGTTTTACAGTATCTTTCCTGACCTCTGATGCTATCATGCAGTGACAGTAACATTTCACTGCCTGGTGTGGCCCACTCACCCCTCACCTGACAGGCCCATTGTTCACATGCACAATTATGCTAGGGCCCAAGGCCCAATTAGCAAAGGCCAACTTCCTTTTATCTGCCAAAAAAGTTACTACTATCTTTTTTTTTTGAAAAAGATTCTGCGAAAAAAGTTCCACACTAGCTATCTTGTCCTTACAGTACAAATCATGCTGCAATGCATAGCTGCACCTGATGGGACTCTGTTGATAGCAGTTAGTCAGTTTTTTTTTTTAAAAAAAAGATAGCAGCTAGTCAGATATTAACCACACATACATAGGTTACACTCAGAGATTTCAGAAGAACTATTAACCATACATAGGATAGGGTGAGAGATTTCAGATTCAGTCATCTGCTTTTGCATGTTACTGACAATCAGTTTATCGGTTGGTCACAGAAACTGAACTCATCAAAGTATGAGTAAAGATGTTATTTTTTACACATGGTAAACACAACCATTATTACATTTTGGAAGGGAACTTACACGATTTCAGACATACTTATTCTCAGACTTAGGAGTGGTAACAGGGGGTAATTCTAAAATGTATATCGGTGTGTAACAAAAGAATTGAGCTTGATCTAGCACAAGAGACGAAGATTTTTCACTAAAGCTTCTTTGGTTTCTCAACAGATGTAGTCTCCTCTTGCTCAGCTGGTAAGTACTTGATTCCAACAAGGTCACCAACGTTGCTGATAACCTGAAAAATATTCATGGAAAGTAATGCATACTCAGATATGTATGAATGGCACAAACCAAAAATGAATTCAGTTAGTTCCATAGATTCAGTTAATTATGTGCTTTACCTCCAATCCTTTGATAAGATCCTCCCTTGAGTGAGAAGCAGAAATGCATATCCTAATTCTGCCAAGAAGTAGTGGTGTTGCAGGAAATCCAACCGGAACAACAGCAACCTAAAAGTATGGAACATGCCACATTAGTTAAAACTGCAAAACTTTTTTTAATAATAATAATAAAAGAGTCACAGGGTGTAACTCAAATAGTACAAAACTTTGGACTGTTTGATACAAATTTGCATTAGAGATTTACTGAACGGCCAACATTGTTTTATCAGGTTCTTAATAGATGTTGTGGTGCACTTGAAAAAAACTCACATTTTGCCTCAGGCACTCTCTTGAGAATGCAGGCATTTTAGCAGGATTGTAGACCATGAAAGGCATGACAGGTGAGTCATTGTCTCCAAGAACCTCAAAGCCCATTTTCTGAAGCTCTGAACGGAAGAAATTGCTGTTATCCCTAATCTGAGCAATCTTCTTGGCCCCTGTTTACAACAACATTACATCATGAATTTCCTCAAAACCGGAGAAATTATGAGTCAATATGTTCAAATTTTGGAAGCAGATATATACCTCTGTCAGTTCCATCCTCCCCAAGAATAACCTTCATTGCAGAGATGACCTGCTGGACTGCAGGAGGTGACATGGATGTGCCATAGATATGTGAAGGACATGTAAGCTTGAGATGCTGAATAATCTCCTGGTAAACAGGAAACAATCCAAGGATCAGTTTTATTAACTCTTTTGTCTTCTCAGACAAGAACTGGTAAGTGAATCTGCTTAATTAATTCATACTTTTGATGCTGCAATGTAACCTCCACTCGATCCAAATGACTTTGAGAGTGTGCCCATCATGATGTCAACATCGGCCGGATCCACTCCTAGTAGCTCACACACACCTCTTCCTGTTTTCCCAACAGCTCCAATACTGTGTGCCTCGTCCATGTATGTGTAAACCTATTCATATGTTTTACTAGTCAATACCATGTAGTACATCTCTACCAGTTTGAACAGCTCTTGCAAGTTGCAGAAAAAAAATTTCCAGTAATAACATACCCAGAAGAAGAGTACTTTTTTGTTGATATCTATCGGTAGTAAACAGTAAAATACTACCAGTTAAGACCACCGTAAAAGTTTTGGGTACCTTTACGATGCTCTTTAGTATTTATCGGCAACAGAGATGCTCTTAAATTTTGATTTATGAGCTCTACTATCGATAGAAAAAAAAAATCTACTACCAGTAGTTGACGTAGTAGTATAAATAAATATGATTCATTGGATTAGAAAAAAATAACTGGTCTAAATTGTTCTTCTACCCGCAAAGAGCATTATAAAGCCTCAAAAGTTTTCCCTTTTCTCTTTTTCTGAAAGATGGTATTACTGTTCTTTTCTTACTAATATGGTTCAGAATGATCCTTAGAAACATAACAAGAATTCAGAAATTCAGTGAGTGGAATTAATATTCTAATTAACCTTGTATTTCTTGCAGACAGAGATGATCTCAGGGAGTTTGCATAGCTCCCCTTCCATGCTATATATCCCCTCAACAATCACCAGGATCTTCTTCCATCCCCTGTGTGTTCGAGGCTGTCCACCTGAAATCTGCTCTCTCAGTAGTTTTTCCAGGTGAGAAGGATCTGCAAAAGAAATTAATGAAACTTGGTGAGACCAATTGTTCAGCTAATAACTAATTACTTGCAAATGCAATTGACAGTTGTTTGTGAGCTTACTGTTATGTTGGAACACCCGAATCGTAGCTCCTGAAGCTCTAGCTCCACTGACTATAGAGTTATGGTTCAATGAATCACTGATTATCAGTCCACCCTGATATAATTACAGTACATTAATCAGCTCCAGGATTCATGAAACAAGAAACAGAAATAAACAAATACAGACCCCATATATATTTACAACAAAATCTTTATATAAAATAAATACTATTTACGACAAAATTAGTTACCTTTCCAATCAAGGCAGGAATGATGGCAGAGTTGGTGGCATAACCCATGGCAAGCAAAATAGCTGAAGGCTTCCTGACGAATCTTGCAACCAGTTCTTCAAGTTCTATGTGCAGCTGAGTGTTGCCTTGAGATCATAAACATAAATGGAGCTTATTAATACTAGCAATATGCTTATATCATTAATTATAAAGTTAAAATATATCGATTAATTAATTGCTATATAAATGTACCTCCATCGACTCGGGAACTGCAGGTACTAGCAGAGTATTTCTTCAGAGACTCGATGACACGAGGTGTGCAGTACTCATCAGCAGCAGCGAAACCTAGGTAGTTGAAGGATGCCAGGTTCAGGCACTTGGATGTTCTCGTGGTACGGCTGCATATATGTATACATTTGCATCGATCAGAAATTCAGAATTATTCAGAGGTGCAGCATTATTGGATCAAGATTAGCATCTGGCATGCATGCTAATCAGATGTGAAATCGGAATTCAGGAAAAGAAATGTATTCATACTGCAGTGTCTTGTTACTGTCAGTCGAGTAGCGCTCAACCACATCGAACCACGCATCAGGCTTGCTGGCTATTGGTCGCCCGAAACAATCCTGCAGCGAGGACAGTAATTCGTTCAAAAAAACACAAGAACAGATCGAGAATTAAGGAGATTAATTCACCATGCATGCATGTTGTTAGTAAGTACTTCACTCGTTTCAAATTTTATCGCTCTACGTTTGTTGTAAGTCAAACTAGTAATTTATAAAAATATATATAATTAGCACCATAAAATTTATGTCTTTTTTAATTATACTTTCTAATATATCATTAACATGTTTTAAGCTATACGTTTCTAGAAATTAATAATCAAAGATAGCTATATACGTTTAACTTAGTAAATTAAGTAAGTCATTAATTGATTAGTACATATGCTTATTGAGTCCTACTACATAACGCATGGATGAGTGCATATACTAGTACATAAAGTCTTATAGGTGTCGGTTCGAAAGGCCACATAGGTGCCGGTTTTGAGATCGATACCAATTGATCGGCACCTATGTGACACTATTTTTGTAGGTGTTAAAAAGACCCAAAAATATATTTTTTGTATTTTATTTAGTATCTATAACATCACAATTTACTGCTCATAAATCCTATGATTTTTTCAACTCATATTCATTTATATGAATCAAACAAGATTCAAACTCAAAACCTCTCTTTCCAACCAAAGCTTCCTTACCATCTCACCTACGAACACTTGTTGTCTTGCAAACAAATGGTATTCTTTTGAGACTATTATTATTCGAACTTATAATCCATATTTAACACTATAGATGAACTCAAATGAAATTTTTGTCAACTACAAAATTGTAGATCTCATTTAGATCTACAACTTTTATATATGTTTTATCTTCATCCGATATCGTTTAGAAATTTTAAATATTCACTTATGCAAATAGATCTGAGACATTATAACACATTTTTGGACATCCAAACAACCTTAAATAAAAAAGTCATCAACTACAGTAGATCTCGTCGAGCTCTACATCCGAGATCGTTTAGAAATTTTAAATATTCACTTATGCAAATAGATCTGAGACATTATAACACATTTTTGGACATCCAAACAACCTTAAATAAAAAAGTCATCAACTACAAAATTGTAGATCTCGTCGAGCTCTACAAATTTGATATAAAGTTTATATTCATCCGACTTTATATTAAAAAGTTATATGAAAAACTGGTAAGAATAGAACCGACACCTATTTGTCACATAGGTGCCGGTTCTTGTTATGAACCGGCACCTATATGATAGGTGCCGGTTTATAAGAAGGGTCGGCATCTTTTTGGGCATGACATAGGTGTCGGTTCTTATTACGAACTAGAACCTATATGATAGGTGCCGGTTTATAATGAGGGCCGGCACATTTTTGGACGTGATGACTGTCTGGAGGAGAGTCATTGATGTCGGTTTTTCTTAGAAACTGGCACCAATGTACTTCCCTCAATGAACCGGTATCTATAAGACCTTATAGGTATCGATTCGTGGAAATATGAGCGGAAAACGTCTTATAGGTGTCGGTTCTAACAAAACCGGCACATATGTGGTCGGTACCTATGGAGATTTTTGTGGTAGTGATAGTAGAAGTTCGGGGTCCAGTTATGCTTAGCTTATCTAGCTCTTGTTTCTTTTTTTTCCGTGTATGTCTCCCACTACGACATGTCATAGTTGTATAAAATTTTCTTTCCTTCTAAATATACTGATGTGCATTATGCGTTCAAAAAAATGTACAGTGGAATAGAAAGAAGAAGGTGACCTGGATGCGGCGGAAGAAGCGGCGGATGTAGAAATCCTCCTTCCCCACGCAAATCGGCGCGTAACCCTGTGATGCGAGGAAAAAGATCAGCTCAGCGTAAGTACGATAATGCGAGAGACAAATGAATGTTACTACATAAACGATTTTTTTATACGAGAACTCATATAGGTTACATATGAACCATAACTGCTCGCGTCTACAAAAATCTATCTCCATTTTCATACAGCTTCTTAAGAGATTCGCTGTAAAAATATGAATCACTTCCATATAAAAAATAAGTCTATTTTTTTCATACGGTCCTATTAAGGGACCACATCCAAAAATAAAAAAATATAGCAACATTTTTAACATAAAATAAACATATTATGAAAATATATTCAATTTTATATTTAACTAAACTAATTTATTTTTTAAAAAATATTGCTAAATTTTTATATAAACTTAATCAAACATAAAAAAAAAGTTTAATGAAACAGAGAAAATATCAATTAATTAAGCCTGCAGGCATTAATTATATAACCTTGGGGTTGCAGCCGGCCGGCGAGTCGTCGGCGGCGGCGGCGAAGAGGAAGCGGAGCAGGCCGCGGAAGGAGTCACGGAGGTGGCCGAAGGCGTAGATGAGCCCGAAGCTGAAGAGCGTCGTCGCCGCCGTCACGTACGGCACCTTCACCATTGCTGCTAGCTAGCTACTTCTCTCGATCTCTCTGTCTAGCTAGCCTATCTTCTTCCTCGACTCCGGCGGCCGGAAAAGCGTACGTTGGTGCTTGTGATCGAGCTGTTGGTGATGGATGCAATGGATGGATGGTGGTGCTCCGGCCGGCCGGCGAGAGGCTGGTATTTGTAGCAACCGATCGAGAGCAAGCAAGGACGACGTCGTACGTCGTGTGTGCTTGGAACTGTGCATGCATGCATGGCGATTTTTACCTAGTATTGGAGTCATTGGACTGGACTTGGTACAAACTGGGTTACTCATCAGATGGAAGAAGACTCTAGGATGGATTTCGACCGGCATTAGCGCAAACGGTTTTCTCGCCGGCATTTTCGTACAATATGCCCTTCCGTACGTCCTCTTTTTCCCTTTAATTTACGACAAAGTCATGTGTCCTACTTACCTAATACTCTCTTCGTTTTATTTTTATATTACAAGTCGTTTAACCTTTTTTCTAATCAAAATTTTTTAGGTTTGACTAAGTTTATAAAAAAAATTAACAATATCCACAATACCAAACTTTCATTAAATTTACTATTAAATATATATATATATATATAGTAATATTTTGATACAAATTCAGTCAAACTTGAAAAAGTTTAACTAATAAAAATATCAAACGACTTATAATATAAAACAGATACAGAGGGAGTTTATTTCTTATGATTATAAATATTTGACGTTTAAAATAAAATTTAATTTAAAATAAGTTTGTAGGATTTAATAAGCTTATAATATTAATATATGATAATATTTTAACACATATCTACGCATGGCATCTTTTTGTTTAAAAAATAAGCATTTGGAAATTTTCAAAATTCTAAAGTTTGTTTGTCCTAAACGTTACTAAATACTTATTTGTCCTCACAAGTAATTTAATTCAATTCTACATGCATCGTGCATGTCGCAAACCAAAATCGATCATCACTTGTCGGTGACGTTTGAGACCGTACGTAGAACGTACTTGTCAGCGTTAATATGGAGATGGATTAGTTAACTGCTTGAAAATTCTTCTCGACATCTTGGTCGGTCTCTGGTGGTATACGTACTGACGTCATTCAGAGTCAGAATAAATATTAATATTGGTCGCGACGGGCAGGCGTCAAAGATGGCGCGCACAAACACACACACGTGTTCTTCATATTAATTCTTCCTGTTGTTGCCTGCATACATGAGCAATATAGCGGTTTGTGTTTGGTTTCCACGTGTACACACTACTGCCAGCAGCCGATTTGTCAAGCCTTGCCCCTAGAAATTCTACATGGTCGTTTTTTCACTGGAACGTACTAGTGCTACAAGGATTACATGTTGTAGTTTTATTCTACTGCATGCAGCATCCAATGTTTGGTGGTACAAAATTAATCGGACAAATTTGCATGGTTTCAGCCAGCTGTGTGTATTACTCCCTCCGTTTCTTTATATTATAAGTATTTTTTTATTTTTTTTCTAGTCAAACTTTTTTAGGTTTGACCAAGTTTATAAAAAGATATAATAACATTTTTAAAACAAAACAAACAACATTATAAAAATATATTTAATATTATATTTAATATTATATTTAATAAAATAAATTTTGATGTTATAAATGTTATTAATTTTTTTATAAAATAATTAAACCTAAAAATGTTTGACTAAAAAAAATCAAAACAATTTATAATATGAAACAGAATTAGCATTTGCCAGATAACATGCGTGCATATATGGACTTCTTCACACAACTTGTGTGCGTATCAGTTACTTCCTTCTTCACTACTGGCTAGTTGAATGCCCCTGTGTTACCACAAGAATAAAACAAACCCTCACATTATACTTTAAAGTAACAAAAATTAAATTAAAATCATTGTCGTTGTAAAATCTTTATACCATATTTATCATCATTTTATACATCACTTTAGAATATATTTTTTCTTGTTTGGTGCCTTGGGGTTGGGGAATGGACGGAAATCCATTTACATCCCTGTTTAGGAGACCCACGTATCGCAGTGATGGTGATGGTGGGTTATGCGTTAGATGATACTCCTACACAACTTGCATCAGTTAATTCCTTCTTCACAGTCACAGATATAGACATACATGCATACATGTTGTCAAACATTGGAAGTTTTGAGTGCCAATGTCTTTCAGTTTACATTTTTCTGTGGTGGACTGACAGAAAAATAATTTCTGACGGTTTCATGCCCACAGCCTTATTTTCAAGTCTGGTCTATTTGTAGATTTGTCTTGAAAAATACTTTCATAATTAACATTCATAGCAAAGTAAAATCTGAAGACTGTGCTAAAAAAAGTAATTTTATCATCCTTAAAAAAGTACCGAAAAGTATCACATTTTTTAGCGTAAAATTTGATACTTTTAGGTACCAAGTATTTCGAGGTACCAAAAATTTTAGTGTAAAATTTAGATACCTCGAGATATTTTTTTAAGGATGATAAAATTTCTTGCTAAAAAACACAATATAAAAATCGCTTATTAAGTTGTAATATAGTCAATCGAAAAAGTAGTATTGAAAAAAAGGAGGAAACTAAAAGGATTTGAGATTAACCGATTGTCATGCTATAGACGAGAGTTGAAACTTGAAAGAGTCTTCAATTACTCTCAGGATGCTTTCAGTTCAGATGTATCACCTGACTTTTTGCCGGTATATTTCACCTGAATTTCAAGTGGCACCTAGTCGGAGGCCGTTGGATGGATGATGAATTCACTGGTCAAGTCAAGATATCCACACATATAACAACTCAGTTAAAATCCATACGCAAATCCGGCGCACGCATGGCTTGAATTTTTCTCACCTAAGCTATATAGTTCGTAGTGTCCGAGGAATTGTCAGCTGTATTCTAGCCCACAGACATTTATAAGATCTCAAATCGTACGTTTTTAAATTTGATACAGTTTATTTTACATGCATAAAGCTTCTCTCCTTTTGTAATTGCTTCCTAAAAATCAAGTACAGAACTATCACCATGTTGCTTTGTTTTACTTATAATTTTAATTACTTAAGAGAGACCAGAGTTTCCACTCTTTCCAATCAGGCTCTGCCTCTTTGAAATGGCATATTTGCAAGTTCATTGAGAGTTTATAGTGTATGAATTTTGCAGTAAACAAAGAACATATATGCCATCAGATCAAGCACTTCAGAGATTTTAACATAATTTATTTTTCAGCTTTTGCATGTCTTGACAGTCAGTTCATCATTTGTTCACAGAAATTAGACCGTCACAATAAGCGTGAAGCTTGCTTCACATATGACCAATGCAACTAATACTGCATCTTGAAAGGAAGTTAAAATCAAAAGAGAGAGTATCTCTACATGATTTGAGAGATTTACTCGCAATATTCAGAGTACGTTGTAACAGTCAAAATTTCGCTTCCTCTTAATACAAGTAAGGATCTAAACCAATTCAGAAACAAAGGAAAAAAATAAAAGGGTAGATGACCCAGTATATATATTGCTTGCAGAGTTCCAGTTATCAGTCAGTGTTCACTGAATCTTCTTCAGTTTCTCAGCAGATGTAGTCATTTCATGCTCCACTGGTAAATATTTGATTCCCACGAGGTCACCAACTTTGCTGATAACCTAACCAAATTAACATGAAAATTAGCAACTGCATGTGGTTAATTTGCAACTAAATCGAACTTGTCACAACAAGCCATAACACCAGTAAGATTTACGAATTTACCTCCAATCCTTTAATAAGATCTTCCCTAGAGTGGGAAGCTGATATACATATCCTAGCTCTGGCAAGCAGCAGTGGCGTTGCCGGAAATGAAACAGTAACAATGGCAACCTAGAATTGTGAAAATATGTTATCACATTGGTCAATCAGAAAAAAAAAGAGCTTGCAATTAATAAGAAGAGATTCTAGGTGTGTTACCGAATTCGAAACTAAAACAATGAATTATTATTTATTGAAGCAAAAACTAAAACTAACCTTTTGCCTTAGGCACTCTCTTGAGAATGCAGGCATTTTAGCAGGATTGTAAAGCATGATAGGCATGACAGGTGAGTCGTTGTCCCCAAGAACTTCAAAACCCATTTTCTCAAGTTCTGAACGGAAGAAATTGCTGTTCTCCCGAATCTGAGCAAGCTTCTTGGCTCCTGTTTATAACAATAATTACATTAGGAATTTCCTCATTATAAAAAAATCAAGAACATTAAACAAATTATTCATTCTACGCTTTAAAAAATATGTTTTCTCAAAAAATTTTCTTCTACTGCACTACTTAGCCCACTTGTTTTAAACTATTTGTTAGGTTTATTTCTCAAAATATTTATAATTTGTCCATATAGTCAAGTAGATAATACGTAGCTATAATTCTCTCAATAATTTAAATCAAAGAGAGAGCCAGAAGAAATAAGAAATCAACAAGTTCTGGTATACCTCTGTCAGATCCATCTTCACCCAGGATAACTTCTATTGCAGAGATGACCTGCTGGACAGCAGGAGGTGACATGGATGTTGCATATATATGGGCAGGGCATATGTGTTTCAGATGATCAATAATCTCCTGGTAAACATAGAGTAATCCATGGATCAGATTTAACAACTACAGACTAAAGTTGTTCAGCTAAGTAGTAAGTTAATCTGCTTCATACTTTTGATGCTGCAATGTAACCTCCACAAGATCCAAATGATTTAGTAAATGTTCCCATCATAATATCAACATCTGTTGGGTCCACTCCTAGTAGCTCACAAACACCTCTCCCAGTTTTACCAACAGCCCCAATGCTGTGTGCCTCATCTAAATATGTGTAAGCCTATCCAGAAATTTAAGTACAATAGTCAAAACTCAGTAAATATTTATCAATTTTAATAGCTGGTAAAAGTTGAAGTAATGCATATGCCAGTAAACAGATTTACATGCCTAATGATCTGAAGAAAGAACATATATAAGATTTCAGTGTGTGAAATTCTTGAACCTTATATTTCTTGCATACAGCTACAATTTCAGGGAGCTTGCATAGCTCCCCCTCCATGCTATATATTCCCTCAACAATCACAATAATCTTCTTCCATCGCCTGTGTGTGCGAGGCTGGCCTCCTGAAATCTGCTCTCTTAATACTTCTTCCAAGTGTGCAGGACCTGCAATAAATTGAAGAGAAGAATTAAGTTATGTGATCCATATTGTTCGGCACACGTCACTTGCAAAGTTGCAACATACTCCCTCCATTTTTTAAATACATGACACTACTTACTTTTGAACACGACGATTGACTATTCATCTTATTTAAACATTTAGTGCAAGTGAAAGTACATTTAATGATAAAAACAAGCCACAACAAAATAAATGATACTTTGATATTTTTATAATTAGATAAATAGTTAGATATCATATTCAAAAGTTAACAACGTCATATGTTTAAAAACAGAAGAGTAATTAGCAATTATCAGCGAGCTGGCTTACTGTTATGTTGAAAAACTTGAACACTAGCTCCTGAACCCCTAGCTCCATTCACTATAGAATTATGGTTCAGTGTATCACTAATTATGAGGCCTCCCTGCAATCAATAATATATTAGCTCCATAATGTACAGAAAGAACGGGAATTAAGAAAACATGGCAGTTTCTCTGCCACTGACCTTCCCAATCAAGGCAGGAATGATCGCAGAGTTCGTCACATAACCCATGCCGAAAAGAATTGCTGCAGGCTTGCCAACAAATCTTGCAACCAGCTCTTCAAGTTCCACATGCAGCTTAGTGTTGCCTAAGATCATTGTAATAAATTAGGTAAGGTCTCGTTTTTTCAATAAATATAATTTACTATCTCCGTATTTAAATATATGACGATGTTACCTTCATTTGATCTTTGGTGTACAACTATGGTCGCTATTTTTTATTAGTACGTAACAATAATATCTATAACAATTATAATATTATAAAAATACTTATAAAGAAAAATCTATCCATATAATTTTTTATGTTTTGAAACCAAATATTTCAAGATTTTGAGAGCTATTATGATCAAAATTTTAATAATTTGATCAAATAAAATTGATAGTGTCATGTATTTTAAATACGGAAGAAGTAACATCTATGGTCGCCATTGAGAGACGTAACCAATTGCATTGTTGGCACTATAAAGAAGTCCTCAACTCCTTCCATCGACCATATATACATACTACTAGGACATCAATGGCAGCAAAGCAGAGACATTAGACATACCTCCATCGACTCGGACACTGCAAGTACTAGCAGAGTATTTCTTCAGTGACTCAATAACACGAGGAGTGCAGTATTCATCTGCCGCAGCAAAGCCAAGGTAATTGTAGGAACCTAAGTTAAGGCACCTGGACGTTTTTTTGGTACGGCTGCATATATCAGAGAAGCATTGGATCAGATTAATTTCTAACATGCATCCTCTAATATAATTAAGGTATGTATACGCAGCATTTGCTTATGCTAATTAGGTGCATATTTTTTTAAATAATAAAAATACTTTACATCTCCGGTCTTTGCCGATAGCTACTCACATAACCAATAAGTTTTAAAGTTGAAAATAAAAAGAAATATCGAGTGATGGGAGATAAGTCTCAGCTCCTTTGAAAAGATGATGAGCTGAAGTAAAAGTTAACATAAATCATATAGATTCTAACAATTAGATAAAAATATATGGAGTGTGATAAAGATATACTTTATCCGTTTCATAAAAAAAATTAACTTTTAATCTATGTCTAGATTTGTAGTAGAAGTTAATTTTTTTTAATCTATGTCTAGATTTGTAGTAGAAATTGATTTTTTATTAAAAAGAGAGTACGAGCATAGTACATACTGGAGTGTCTTGTTGCAGTCATTTGAGTAGCGCTCAACCACATCGAACCATGCGTCCGGCTTGCTAGCTATTGGTCGCCAAAAGCAGTCCTGCATGTGACAATATATATAGTTGATAAACATAAGCCAATTAAAACTCAAATCTCAATAAAACATATAATAATTCAATCCTCTTCAGAATATAGGTGCACATGTACACTTTTATTAATCCTCTTCAGAAATAATATATGGTTTTATTAGTCCTCTTGAGAAATGAAGGGTAGTACAGCTTAATTAATTACCTGGACGCGACGAACGAATCGTCGGTAGTAGAAATCCTCCTGCCCTCCGCAAATCGGCGCGTAACCCTACGTACATATAGATCGATCGAGTACGTACATTTAGCAAGACAGCGTACGTAGTAGTAGTAGTAGTAGTAGTAGTAGTAGTAGTAGTAGTAGTAGTAGTAGTAGTAGTAGTAGTAGTAGTAGTAGTAGTAGTAGTAGTAGTAGTAGTAGTAGTAGTAATAATAATAATAATAATAATAATAATAATAATAATAATAATAATAATAATAATAATAATAATAATAATAAGCTAAGGCAAACCTTGAGGCTGGTACCGGCCGCCGGCGAGTCGCCGGAGAAGAGGGAGCGGAGGACGGCGCGGAACCAGTCGCGGAGGTGGCCGAAGCCGAAGATGACGCCGTAGCTCAACACCGTGGTGACCGCGGTCACGAACGGCACCCTCACCATCGCTGCAGATGTTAGCTAGTGTTGCAGATATATCACGCTCTCCTTCTACCTTCCACCTTCCACCTTCCGCCGCCGCCGCCACTCCTCCGCCGGCCGGCTAGTCGTCGACGTGCAGTGGATGCGGCGCGCGGTGGCAGGTGGCGATCGATCGAGAGCTTGTACGTACGTGATGCTGATCGAGTCACCGGCCGGCCGGCGGGACGGTGTATTTATAGGATCAAGTCATCGATGGAGTCGTCGTCATCGTTGTCGTCCTTGATGAGCGTGCAGTCCATGCTGCCATGGATGCAGCATGGGCAATCAGCTAGCTACTCGTATTGGACTGGATGACATACAGGATTGGACCGTGATTAGCGCTAACGGTTTCGGCGTACGTACGTGTCCCTACTCGATCTACATGTTCTTACTCCCCTAGCAGCTAGCTTTAATTTCATGTCGATCGCCTCTCTTGGAAGTAACTAATTAATTTGGTTTGATCAGCATTAGTTGAATTCTCATTTCTAGATCGATCGATCGATGTTGGTCTCTGATAGTGTACGGTCTCGTACATATCGGTCCGAGTTATTCAGAGAATCAATATTGGTACACGCGCACGTGTTCTTCGCTCTTTATGTTTTGCGTGATGCATGTGTAATTGATTACCAGTAATTTCCACGTCGTAAAGACGATAGTTGGCAAAGCTGTAAAAGATCTGATAAATTGTTTTGAGTTATGTGTATATACTATTAATTAGTTTACTTAGTTGTCTCTTCATATCCTTAATAGAATTGTCTTCGTATTTACTAACTATTAACTTACATGCAGCTATCAGTTTAACCCAAAAACTTAAGCTGATAAAGAAATATGAGCAATTTAATTTATATTCCAACACTAACGATAAAGTTGTTTATATATACCTTTAAAACAATATGTAAAGCTCGTTTTTTTGCCGAAGTTTAAAACCGTGGTAATTTTTATCTTAACTTTTAAAACCGGATAAACATATGCTAAGAAGTATTTTATAGTGGCTTCGATCGATATGACGCTAATTAATCAAATGCACTCACAGCAAACTAACCATCAAAACATACTCCAAATTTCCAAAACTTAAGTTTATTTTTTTTTATCTCGGAAAAACTTGTGTTTATCTGCCTTTCACTTGGACAGCGTGGACATTATAATTGAGGCAATTTTATCATCTATTGAGAGATACCGTATTTTCTAGTATAAAAATATGATATCTTTAGGTACTAGGTATCTTGATGTACTAAACTTTTTAGTGTAAAATATTGATACTTGAGATACTTTTTTAAAGATGATAAAATTTCTCTTGTAATTGACGTTATCAGCAAAGCTAAATTTGGAGACCTTGTCCAGAATATTGCAGACCATCTCATCCAAGTGTACAATGGTGATCCATAGAACACCATAAATCTGATGCTTAACTTGTAATCTAATCTACGTTTGTATTGAAAAAGAGAGAGCAAATGTTAAACGAGAAATGAAAGCATCTCCAATTCAGGTCTCAGGGATGCGTTCAGTTCAGATCTGTCACCTGATCTTTTGCCGGGTATTTTCAGCTTTCAGAGACCATTGGATGGACGATGAATGCACTGGTCAAGTCAAAGAGATTCAGCCATATAACGACTCAATTCAGCCATTGTTGAATCCGGTGCACGCATGGCTTGAGTTTTTTTTCTCTCCGTACTGTCCAAGGAGTTGTCGGTTGCGACTAGCCCATAGACATGTACTATATTTGTACGTAAATAGACTTCTCTTACGTGAATCACTGACATATAGGCTCACATATCACATGTCATACACTTAAAGTCATACAATAATAAGTTAGAAGGTCTAGTTCCATTTATACGAGATTTCAAAATGAAGTGTTTACTTATATATACGTCTTATTATGCAAGCATAATTGGGTGTCTTCAGGTATTTAGTGTAGGTTTAGGGAATGATCTTGAGGCACTCGTAAGATGGTGTTTTTGGAGTGAATCATTTTTTGGGTCGATGTCTCTTCTTTATCAATGAAATCAGGTAGAGATTTTGCCTTTGGTTTAGAAAATATTATGCACGCAAGAAGTTGCTTCTTTTGTAATAATCAAGTTCATGTATAGAACTGGCATCATCTTGCGTTTTTTTAACTTAAGAGACCAGAGTTTTCACTCTTCCATCAGGCTCTTTGAAATAACTTTTGCAAGTTCATGGGCAGTTCATAAAGTTTAAGTATGAATCTTGCAGTACACTGCACAGATAGCTGCACCTGATACCCATGCCATCAGATCAATCAAACACTTCAGAGATTTAACATCATTTTTTCGCTTAATCACTTGATCACAGCAACCAGACCTCACACTATGAGTGAAGCTTACTTCACACACAATCGATGCAACTGACATTGCATAAACAAAAGCTAAAATCAAAAGAGAAATAGTCTCTACATGATTTCAGACACTTTACTCGCAAGATTCAGAGCTGTAACAGCGAAATTTTTGCTTCCTATGAACTCGACAAAACAGTGTCTATCATTGTGTTGTGTTTTGGACTATGATGGATGATAATACAAGCTGTACAGATCTAAGCCACTTCAGAAACCAAGGAAAATCAAAAGGGTCCGAGGCGCATGAGCCGAACCAAGGCATGGCACACTGCCTAGATCACCCAGTATATTTCTTCCGGTTGTAGGTGTTCATCGAAGCTTCTTCAGTTTCTCAACAGATGCAGTCTTTTCATGTTCCACTGGGAAGTATTTGATTCCCACGAGGTCACCAACTTTGCTGATAACCTAAACAATCAACATGAAATTTAGTAACTGTATGTGATTTGCAACTAAATCAAGCTTGTCGCAACAAGCCATGAAGCCCGTAACATTGACGGGAGGATGGACTTTACCTCCAATCCTTTAATAAGATCTTCCCTTGAGTGGGAAGCTGAGATACATATCCTAGCTCTGGCAAGCAGTAGTGGTGTAGCAGGAAATGCAACAGTAACAACGGCAACCTAGAAATGTGAAACATGTCACATTAGTCAAATGGCAGAATTTTCAGTGAAGAAAATATGTGTGCTACTGGATTCAAAACTAAAGCATGATTTATTCATTAGTGAGGTATATTTTGAAAACTCACGTGTTGCCTCAGGCACTCTCTTGAGAATGCAGGTATTTTAGCAGGATTGTAAAGCATGATAGGCATGACCGGCGAGTCATTGTCTCCAAGAACTTCAAAACCCATTTTCTGAAGCTCTGAACGGAAGAAATTGCTGTTCTCTCGAATCTGAGCAAGCTTCTTGGCCCCTATTTAGAGCAATAATTGCATTAGGAATATCCTCAAGACACAAGAATAAGAAATCAACAAGTTCTGATATACCTCTGTTAGATCCATCTTCACCAAGGATAACTTTTATTGCAGAAATGACCTGCTGGACAGCTGGAGGTGACATGGAAGTCGCATAGATATGAGCAGGGCATATGAGCTTCAGATGATCAATAATCTCCTGACAAACACAGCATAATCCATGGGTCAGATTTATCAACTACAGTGATCAGCCAAGTACGGCAAGTGAATCTGCTTCATACTTGTGATGCTGCAATGTAACCTCCGCATGATCCAAATGATTTAGTAAATGTTCCCATCATAATATCGACATCAGCTGGATCCACTCCTAGTAGCTCACAAACACCTCTCCCAGTTTTACCAACAGCTCCAATACTGTGTGCCTCATCTAAATAAGTATAAGCCTATCCAGAAGGTTAAGTACAATAGTCAATACTCAATCACTCAGTAAACATCTACTCTTTTAGTAGCAGGTGAAAGCTGAAGTAATGTATATGCCAGTAAATAGGTTTACATGCCCACACGAAATGGTCCGAAGAAAGAGCATAAGAAGTTGGTGTGTGAAATTCTCGAACCTTATATTTCTTGCAGACAGCTATAACCTCAGGGAGTTTGCATAGCTCCCCCTCCATGCTATATATTCCCTCAACAATCACAATAATCTTCTTCCATGGCCTGTGTGTACGAGGCTGGCCTCCTGCAATCTGCTCTCTCAATACCTCTTCCAAGTGTGCAGGATCTGGAAGAAAATAAAGGGAAGCATTATGTATTGTGATTCATTGTTGAGCTCATTGGTTGCAAGAGTTATCAGTGAGCTTACTGTTATGTTGAAAAACTCGAACAGTAGCTCCTGAACCCCTTGCTCCATTCACTATAGAGTTATGGTTCAATGAATCACTAATTATGAGGCCTCCCTGAAATCAATAATACATTAGCTCCAGGATGCTGAAAATGATAGAAAAGAAAACAGGGCAGCCTCTATATCACGGACCTTCCCAACCAATGCAGGAATGATCGCAGAGTTTGTCACATAACCCATGCCGAAAAGAATAGCTGCAGGCTTACCAACAAATCTTGCAACCAGCTCTTCAAGTTCAATGTGCAGCTTAGTGTTGCCTAAGATTGTATATGAATCAGATAAGCTTATATACTACACTAAATCATTTAAGAACTTGGCAACAAACTATAGCAGTGACATAAGTGCCTACCTCCATCGACTCGGACACTGCAAGTACTAGCAGAGTATTTCTTCAGTGACTCAATAACACGAGGTGTGCAGTATTCATCTGCCGCAGCAAAGCCAAGGTAGTTGTAGGAACCTAAGTTAAGGCACTTAGATGTTTTTGTGGTACGACTGCATTGAAGAAGCGTTGGATCAGAGACTAGAATTCATCCTAAGACAATAAGAAGCATTTGCTTATGCTAATTAGGTGCTGAATTGGATGTCATAAATACATACTGCAGTGTCTTATTACTGTCATTTGAGTAACGCTCAACCACATCAAACCAAGCATCTGGCGCGCTAGCAATTGGCCGGCCAAAACAGTCCTGCCGAGATAATTGACAGCACAAAGTCAATAAGGACACACGAACAAAAGGAAGATCAATATAATCATTCTAGTGTTTAAACTGTGAAACGTCATCCCTTGTCCATATAGGCATACAGTTAGACTGAATTTACCATTGCAGGACTGATCAACCTATGGTTCACTAATACCTACTCATACAGTAAAGTGAGACTAGAGATATTAGTTCCTTCGTGTAATAAACTCAGTAACCTGGAATAATGGACTAGAATGTTCAAGGGAAACAGCAGTTTCACTTCTTGCAGCCATCAATTGCAAATTTTAACCGAGAAAGAAAAGTTATTCCGTAAGATTGTGAATTCCACTGCAACAGCTAGTTCATGGGATCAAAGTGCTTCAAATGAAAGTCTACCTACATCTTTCACATGGAAAGCTCCATCATGTGATCCAGTACATAACGAGGACGCTAAAGCGAATTGTCACTCTATTGTTTATTCTCATACTCCACCAAATTGGAAAGGAACAAATCACTAATAACTAAATTAGCTTTTATGCCTTTCGTAAAGAATCCACCTTTACAAACCCAACATTACATGATCGCGTGACAGTTCCAACCAAATTAAAGGAGGAAAAAAATCGATTTTTTATGAGTCAACTCTGCTCTGGAGATCGTGGCAATGGGGGTGGGAGGGCAACCTCACCTGGATGCGGAGATAGAGGCGGCGCGTGTAGAAATCCTCCAGCCCCAGGCAAATCGGCGCGTAACCCTAACGAATTCAGCAAGGAGGACAGCGTGAGCGAGAGATAAAAAAAAAAGAGAAAACGAGAGAGAATCAAAACCTTGAGATTGCTGGATTTGCCGGCGTCGAGGATCCTGCGGAAGAAGTCGCGGAGCTGGCCGAAGGCGAAGAGGAGGCCGTAGCTGAAGAGCGTGGTCAGCGCGGTCACGTAGGGCAGCCTCACCATCCTCGTCGACGGAGGCGGCGGCGGGAGACGCGGTGGTGGGCGGTGGCGGCGGCGACGGCAGCAGGTGGAGTGGTATTTGTAGCCGCCGCCACCGCGAGCGGCGAGGTGGGGAGTGGAAGAGGAGGAAGAAGAGGTCGTCAATGGCGACGAGGTGACGGCGATTAATTAATATATTAGAATATGATGCCGCCAGCAACGAACGAACGAGGCTGTGATGTGACGGCGATTACCACTCGATTAGCAGCAGATCGGAATCGGGTAATAATATAATTAGCCGGATCTGGGTCAGGATTAACGACGACGGCGATGATGGCGGGCGGGAGTCCCCGTCGCCGGTCACCCGCGCTCGGATGACGCCATCGCCATCACATCGCATCGCCTCGCCTCGCCCAATGTGTTCTTTTCCTCGAATTTTCTTCGTGTCAAGCTAGTCACAGTCTCAGAGAGTCAGAATTTCATTATCCCCCATGAAAATTCGTTAGCATTTCATTGTCGCCCTATGAAAATTCGTTGGCATTTGCAAAAAGGGGAAATCTTTTCATGGTGTTAGTAAAGAAATTAGGATTCTTGTCAGGAAAGATTACGATTTTCTTGTGGTTTAGTTTGATGGACATATCAAAGTCATTTAGGTGGTTGTATTTTCACTTTAAATATGTTTTCGATTTGGTATGTGTAGCTACCAAATTAAAAAGATTTGCATTAGCTGATGTCATCTAGGTCGCTGAAGGAGAAAGCAGCTTCAACTCAAGTGGCTTGTTCAGTCAAAATCTGTGACCTTGCCAGTGTTTTTAAGTGACTTGGTCAGGATGAGGATTGGATGGACCATGAACGCGCTATCAAGTGTCAAGTCCATAATTCCATCCACAAAACAAATCAATTAAACAATAGATAAATCCAGTGCAAACATGACTAGAATTTCTTGTTTTCATCACTGTATTTTAGAGAGTTGAGGGCCCAATGAGTCAGCTCTGGCTGGCCATGGGACAAAATTCTCGCTTGGTTTGGTCATACTTGGCCAAACACAAATTGCATGTCAAGTGGATAGAGTTTGGTACATATAGCTGATATTCTTTCTGAAAGCTAAATTTATTTTTTTTAATTACACGACAGATGTATACGCGCACACACTACTACACTCACAACATCACACTCACACTTCGACGAATGTGTCCCTTAATATATGTTCTAAGACAAAAATCAGCGACACATATCTGATTTCATTAAAATTATGTTGAAAACTTACCTGTATGTGCGTAATATTCGTGAGCGTCAGGATTTAAATCCTAGTGGATGAAGTCATGCGCCCACAACTTTATCACCAAACCACTTACGCTTCCACCCTCAAATGTATAAATTTAAAAATATAAGGATAGAAAACACACAGAGATACCACGTCTTGTGAATTATTACATGAGTTGGAAACACAAAAATGCTCTACAACAGCTGTTTGCACGTTACACATGAAAAATATAATAGGAAATTGTGACTGGAATTGTAGACACGGGAAGGGAAATTCGTCAGTTATGACTTTCTCTCTAAAATTCCAATAGAATGGCTCGTTCTGTAGGATCTTTTTAAGGGAACTTCAATGACCAATCATTTTTAACAAATAGTCTTATAGGATTTTTTTCGCGAGGAAGTCTTGTTGGAATTCTGATTTAAATCCAGCGAGAATCCTTTTTGTTGTAATTGGTTGGCCTAATACTGGTACAGCTTATTAGAAAAAAACAGTTCACAGGTAAAATTTTTATTATGTCCTTTCCAATTTAAAAATAAATTTTGATAAAAAAACAAAAATCATGTTTTACAACTCAAATTTTAACGGAGACTAAAATTTGAAGCTTCCATCTATTACAAGGGCCCATAAAACCGTTGGAATTGATTCCAACAAAATCAAGCATCAAATTATAAACTGAGTGTAGCTTAACTGGTTAAATTCATTTGGTAGAATTAGTTCACCTGAACTCAAGTCCTAAACTTAACACAAGTTTTTGCATTTACGACTAATTATTTTTTCAGTAGTAAACAATATACTTGTCGAACTAACTTGTAAGGGTTTGTTCCTTCAATCATATCACTCATGATCTTTTCACACGAAACGAGAACGAAAGTGTAAGTGGGGTGATATGTATAATCCTGGTTAACCTTTTTATACGAAACGAGAATGATAATGTAAGTGAGATGGTAAGCCCGCTTGTCAGATGAACTAGGCTGTATGGTTCTGGAGAACCAGCTGTTACACTTTTTTGAAGATGCTCATAGAAATAAATATGCGTGTGTCCGTTTATATGGGTAAATATGTGCTGGCTATTCCTAAGAAAAAGAAATCAAGCATTGGAGTAGCATCAGATTGCGTTCTCTAAATTTCCCCCCTTTTCTTTTGCTGGGTGCAGAATGTTCAGTTCACTGTCGCCCTAACCACGTCTGCACGGCCGGAGATTCTCTCCATTCAAAGCTTGAATCCACAGAGGATGAATACGCTTCAATCAATATTACGCCTTGTAACTCGGAAGGCGTATTTGGATCTCTCGCTTCAGTCGTGCCGGTGGCTGGAGGAAGACGACGACGGCGCGTGGATCTGTAACCGCAATGCGTTCCATTCCTCTCTATCTCGCGATAATTAATCGCGCTTGCAACCGCTCAAAATTCCGATCTGCGTTTCTTCTCCTCTCCAATCTTTGCGTTTCTTCTTCCTCCTCAGGCGACGGATCGAGGAGGAGGAGGCGGGAGACTGCGGGCGGCGGCGGCATTAGCTTGATACGGGGGCAATGGCGGAGGCGGAGGTGGGGAGCAAGGAGAAGGAGGTGGTGAGGCTGGAGCGCGAGTCGGTGATCCCCATCATGAAGCCCAAGCTCATCATGAAGCTCGCCTACCTCATCGGTAATGCGAGCTTTCTCTCTCTCTCCCCCTACTTCTTCTACACATGTTCTGTTAGTATGATCCGATTGCAATCATCAAAGCTGTGTCGTGAGAATCTTGCCCTCTTAATTTGAAGGAAAGAAGGAATCTTGCGTTGGTTGATTGATTCACCTTTTACGTGTAAAAATGGAATGTGGTTAGAGAAATCCTCTGAAGCGTTGGCATTGCAATTCAGTCTTACCCAATGCCCACTCACAATGAATATAATAATAGTGCAGTATTAGTAATGTGGCATTGAGTATATCATGCCAAGTGTTCCAACTTTCTTAGTGTCTACATTTTGAAGCAAAGTTATTGTCTTTTTGGATATATAAGGAGACCGTGCTACTACCTACTGAAATTTAAAAACTGTTACCTGTTTCTTGAAGAACACCAATCTGACAGAGAAGAATTCTTGAAGCTCTGCAAGAGGATTGAGTACACCATTAGGGCTTGGTATCATCTCCAGTTTGATGATATGATGGTGAGAGCTTGCATTCGTTACTGAAGTCCTGTTCTCCATACAGTTTCTTTTATGGACTTGATGGAGCTTATGGCCATCACTAAGATCTGCCGATTTCTGGCACTGTTTCAATGTGCTCTGATCTGTTAAAACTGCTAAAATTTCCACAGGAACTATTTGCTCTTTTTGACCCTGTTCATGGTGCCCAAAAACTGCAACAGCAGAACTTCTTGACTGAGGAAGTCGATACACTCGAGCAGAACTTCCTGACCTATTTCTTTCAGGTAAACAAACTGTTTGGGAGATGGGACTATTATATGTCTCAACTCCACATGAATGATCAGGATATTTCTGAATAAGTATTACAAGAGACCCAGATATATCCACAACATTACACAATAAATTGTATGAAATCTTGGTGCAGGTGATGCAAAAAAGCAATTTCAACATATTATCAGATGATGAGGTTGAGCTTGCTCATTCTGGACAGTATCTGCTGAATCTTCCCATCAAAGTTGATGAAACAAAGGTTAACATCCTCTCCCTCCGGGCTGTGTCCTAATCTAAAAATCATTGGATTTGACAATATTATTGTAAAAATTGTTTTTTACTGGTGCAGTTAGATAACAAACTTTTGTCAAAGTATTTTAAAGAGCATCATCATGACAACCTACCGGAGTTCTCAGATAAGGTGAGAAGCTAACGTTATGTTCTGTCTTTTACATATCTTAATTGTTATCTATCAGAATATTTGTTTATAGAAGATGAAAGATGGTTTTGAAGTGGTGTAATTGATGGATAGCCAATGCATTCCTTATTTTCATGTGTTGTTAGTGTAGCTGAACGGGATGCTTGCCCTCCTAATGGCTGTGTGTTGTGGCTAAGTCATCCTCAAATATTGTTCCTGAACCATACGCACGCCTAATATAATCTTTTATATGCCAGTATGTCATATTCCGGAGGGGCATTGGACTGGATTGCACTAGCAACTTTTTCTTTATGGAGAAAGTGGACATGATCATAGCTCGTGCATGGCGATGGTTCCTAGAGAAAACAAGGTATGCTATCCACTACATATGTATTTTCATATCCATTTTATCTTGATTGTCCAAAAGATCAACTATTTTCACAATGACATTTTAGACTGCAAAAGCTCTTCTCAAGAAAGAAAAGTGCTAGGCCAAAGACAGATTCCAAGAAGAATGATGATCTAGTTGGTGAAGAAGAAGACAAGGAGCTATATGTTGAACGCATACGACTTGAAACAATGAAGTTGAGGTTTGTGCTACTCTTGACCTTTTAGGCCATCACAGTTCCTGAAAACTTGCTATTGCTTCTCTTCACTCATATTTGATGTTTCCTTCCTTGTTTTGTAGCTTGCGCAACTTGATTGGCAAGGTTACAATTCAAGAGCCTACATTTGAAGAGGTGATTGTCTTGTATAGGTAAGACCCATAAATTATTTGCATCCGAGGGTGCAGGAAACCTTTTTCTGGTGCACCCTGGTTGTGAATTGGCTGCTTTCATGATGTCTTGAACTACTGTGTTATAACTGATTTCTGACTTTTTTTTTTTCAGGAGAAGAAGCCCTAAGGGCCAGAATGATAGATCAATTCATGTAAAACACTTCAAAAATATTCCAATGGCAGATATGGAGCTAGTTTTGGTAAGTGTAGAAGCTTAATACGCCAAAGAATAATGTGGTGACATCCATATTTTTTTTTCAATTGGACTTATGCTGAAGAGAAGTTATGACTGTTGCAGCCTGAGAAGAAAAATCCAAGCCTCACACCAATGGACTGGGTTCAGTTTATTGTTTCTGTTGTCATTGGACTTGTAAGTGGACTGGAACTGGCTGCACTTGATTGGGCTGTGATTCATCACCTGATGATTAAATATGTCACATTGCTCAGGTTACACTTATCAGTTCGCTCGAAATGCCTAAAGCTGATTTCTGGGTCGTAGTTGCCGTCCTTTCTGCCCTGGCTGGATATTGTGCCAAGATCTATTTATCGTGAGTGTCTTGGTTGATATATTTATTTTGATTGATTATTCATCTTGTCATCCTGTCAGTAATCTGCATTATGTATATAATAGAGCAGAGAGGATTTTTTGTTTACTCATCCAACCAGAATTACTTTAGAATACCTCCATAAAATGCATTTTTGCTTTCCTGATTCCTTCAGCATTTTCTTATTCATGATGATACTGTATTTGCCCTATTGGTTGTATTGGACAAATTTGGTAATAAGCTAACCTTTGATGCAGGTTTCAACAGAACATGGCAACATATCAAAACCTAATAACTCAATCAATGTATGATAAACAACTAGATAGTGGGAAAGGCACACTTCTGCATCTCTGTGATGATGTGATTCAGCAGGAAGTAGGTCTCCATATTGTAGTACTTTATTCAGAATAAGCATATCAGAGACTTGAGCTCACCATTATTTTCATCTTTGTGGTTTCTGAATTCTGATGTCCAGGTCAAGGAGGTTATAATTTCCTACTATATTTTGATGGAAAATGGAAAGGCGACTATCGAGGTATTGCTTTGTTATTTGAAACAAGCATGTTTTGTTTCTGAAGTTGTGCAAGTATAAAAATTGAGTTGAATATTCTTGGTTCTCAATGCTAGGATCTTGACTTGCATTGTGAAGAGTTAATCCAAGAAGAGTTTGGCTTGCAATGCAATTTTGAGGTGATGGATGCTGTTCAGAAGTTAGAGAGGCTTGGCATCCTTACAAGAGTGAGTTCTTACAGCTTGTTACAGCAGTACCAAATCATAGTGAGATCTATAACGAAAAAAAAATACTTAAATAAAAAAATACTTTTCAGAATGTACAGAATCTGAAAGAAATTTTTAATTGAAGTACCATCGTGTTGTTACTTGCATTTCCTCTATTTTAATCATGGATTATAAGGCCAGTGATGCTTGCAGGATTCTATTGGAAGAATATGCTGTCTATCTCTGAAGCGTGCCAATGAGATCATTGGCGCTACTACAGAAGAGCTGGTTATGAAAGCCAGACAAATCTAGTTATCCAATTCTACTTGAACCAGGTAATCCTTTTGTGGACTCTAGGCTTCCATCATTATATTATTTCTGTTTTTTCGGATGGGACATTATATTGTTTCTGGAATACTCCAAGAAGTCCTGACACTGATTTCTTTGCAGTTTAGGGGGGAAATAGATCCTGGACGGCTGCGGAATAATTCTCCGATTGAAGTTGAACAGATATGCTATTGTTGTTCTGTTGTAGGATCTGTTGTATCATGCAATGTTTAACGCATGTTGTAAGAAATTTAGTTTCTTTTTGGAACAAAATGTGGAAAGATTTCAGTAAAAAAAATTGTGGAAAGAGGTTCATGAACTGCAGCCTCGTTTGTTCAGTTAATGAATATTCCTACAAGAAATGCACCAGCCTGCTAACTCAAGGTACAAGAGCCAAGTATGACGCATAAAAACCATAGTGAAGCAGTGAAGCGCTCTGCTGATGGTTCACTGTATCGCAGCCACTGAATCAGTGACGTCTGACACAGTGACACTGGGTTGCTGGTTCTCTTTCTGCTCTTTTTATTACAATCTATGTCCTCATGTTGCAGTTGTCTTTTCCTTCTCCTGATGTGTAAACACAAGGCTCTGTGCTTGCTATTGCTAACAATTCAGATTCATCAGGATGCAATAATTTAGTAGTACCAACAAATACTAGTTCTATTCAATCACAAGATGATCATGTATATCTGATCTGATTACTGACTGACTAGTGAGGTGATGCAGATTTCTTTCCAGGCATGAAGAAATAAAAGAGGAGGAAAAAGGCAGCAAAAAATCCTGGACGGTACATGCCCCATACCCATTATCCTCTTGTTTTTGTCTCCTTGCAGCAAAGTATAAGTGCTGCAGCAGCAGCAGCAGCTACCAGCTAAGCAAGAAGCGAGCAGCAGAGCTCAGTGTTTGGAGCGAGATGATGATGAGCAGCAGCAGCAGCAGCTTGGTGTCCGCCATTTCTGCGTCACCGTCTGCCACTGCAAAAGCTCGCCTTCGTCATGACGATGCAGCAACAGCAACAGGAGCAGCAGCAGCAGCGAGGCAGCTAAAGATGAAGCATGGCGGCTGCGGCTGCTGCCGGAGCAGAGGCCGGGCGGTGGTGGCGAGGGCGGGGCCCGGGCCACTGACGGAGATCGAGCCGGACCTTAACGAGGACCCCATTGATAAGTGGCGCACCAACGGCGTCAGCCCGGTCTGTCCTCCTCGTCGGTGGCCGGCGCCTCCTCCTTCCTTTTGTTGAGAAAAAAAAATCCTTTCAAGCAATTTCCATGGGCTTCTTTCTTGGGTGATTGCTGCTGCTGTGTGGGCTGAAGAAATGGTTTGATACTGAAAAGAATCTGCTTTGCAGGACGATTTCGAGTATGGAGTGTATGATGGTCACCACACCTATCATGAAACCCAAGGTTCTTTCTTCTGGACTATCTTATCCAGTTATCCATTCCTTGAATCGAAATGCGTAATCATTCTCATGTGTGCTAATTTCTGATTCTTATGTGATATGGTGGGAAAAAATCATTTGACACTGAAGATAAGAAGGGCTTCTGGGAGGATGTCTCTGAATGGTATCAAGAAGCTGAACCTCCTCAGGGCTTCCAAGGTAATAACAGCCAAGTTTCTTTCTCACTTAGATAAATCATTAAATCAGAGGGGAAAAATTCAGATCTTTGTAGATAGATCAGAGAAAAATCAGGTATTTCTTCTCTTGAGACAAGCTTGCTCATTTGCACCAATGGCCATCTCTTGCAGCACTGATCTCCTGGTTGTTTCCTCCTGCAATCATCCTTGGCATGGTCTTCAATGTTCCGGTAACAGATTGAGCAGTCCCAACCTACTGACATGTATCACATTTCACAATCTGTCTTGGTTCTTGAGCTCTCTGAATATGTGTCTACTTCTGCCACTAGGGGGAATACCTCTACATCGGCGCAGCAGTGTTCGTCGTCGTGTTCTGCATCATCGAGATGGACAAGCCGGACAAGCCACACAACTTTGAGCCGGAGATCTACATGATGGAGAGATCGGCTCGCGACAAGCTCATCGCCGACTACAACACCATGGACATCTGGGACTTCAACGAGAAGTACGGCGAGCTCTGGGACTTCACCGTCGACAGAAGAGATGAGATTGTGAAATCGTCTTAGATGGTATTGAGAAATGGGGGGTCACATTTGTTAGATGCAGCTGCAGAAACAGTTTAGAAAATCAGAACACTCCAAAGAAAAGCAGGGTGGCAAAGCTGCAAGATAAGTCTCTTCAAAATAAAGAACTTGAGATGATGTATGGATCATTTCATCTACTGTAAAGCCTGCTTGACAGTCTGAACCCTGAAGTTCTCAGCCAGGTAGTAAAGAACTGAAAATTCTGTTTCATCCTCGTATGTATATGTAACTATGTAAAGGTTTCTTAATTACATGTTCTATGAACAAAGCTTGGAATAGATAGCAGCACGCTGTTCTTTGGCCTTCCTGCATATGCATGGTAATTTTTCTCCCCAAATGTATTGAAAAAAATTCTGTGGAGGACAGCATTGATGCAGTAAACATATAGTAGTATAATACTGGAAATTTTTTTGGCGCCAGCCTCCAATTTTATAAAATGTAACAGAAAAGGAAATATCATTCTTTTCTTGTACAGGAAAAGGAATAAAGGGGACCTCACAGCTGTTCCTTTTTTGTACACTTGAGTTACAGCTGAATCACTATGAAGACCAAAGAAAAGAGAGAAACACAATAAATGGAAAGGGAGTTGCTAGTCTATACTCTGATGAGAGGAAACTAGCTAGTTCTTCAACCTGATGTTGTGAAGAGCTGACTACCTAGAGTCACAGTTGGTGTGCTTTCTGGCATGATTGTGGTCATCCTCATCTCTTGTTCGCGAATTCGGTTTATCTCCGCCTCCACCAAGTTCATTGATGGGCGATGCTCGCTCATCGGGTTCACGCACCACGATGTCAACCGCAGAAATTCTCTCATGCCTTCTGAGGTATAGGCACTGGCCATTCTATTATCTGCAATTGCAGAGATATCACTTGATTGTTGGAAGTTCTGCACCTGCATATCAGCAAAACTGCAAATTTAGTACGGATTTTACAACGGTCGACAGATTATTACAATAACAGAAAAAGCCTCTAACAAATGAGGAATTGGGTGCGTCAGCTGCAAATTTTGGAAGTGTTGGAGTTTACCCATCGAATGATGTTTTGATCAGACAGAGCCCTCCTGCCACTGAGCAACTCCACAAGGAAAACACCAAAACTGTACACATCACTTTGAATGGAAAAATTTATGGATTCCCTCATTCTGTCATGCAAAAGAGAAGTTTTCACTGTACTCGATCACCGGATGCCGATAAGTTGGTACTTGAGCAAGAACCACATTCAAAGCAGATAGTTTTGTACTATCCACTGAACATAATAACTTCCAAGAAAAACTTATGACTTACCGCGGATCAAGGAAAGGATCGTAAGATGTTCTCGATGATGGGCCTACACCGCCTAATCGATCTAGCAGGGCACGGATGCCGGCATCTGCAACTTTGGGTATGAAATCCTCATCCACAAGGACATTGGCCGTTTTGAAGTTCATATGGACCGCGGGAGGTGTCAGAGAATGCAGGTGACTTAGGCCTGAATAAAAGGAAGATCATTATGCTGCTGCAAAAATGAGCAGGTAAAACTATCTTTCATCATGGATGGATGTTAATTTCTTGATTATGATTTTCGCCAGGATAAGAAAGTTTAGAGCTGGTGTACATGAAGAGACTGACCTTTAGCAGCTCCATGAGCAATAGAAAGTCTCTGCTTGAATTCTAGCCTTACACCTGGAGCATGGCTGCTACCTGTAGGACACCAAAAAATGATATTAGCACCTATGATGCTCTTATTGAACACGGTAACAATGCTAGGGAAACACAATGAGAAATCACCATGTAAATGCGTAGAAACGCTGCCGTTGGGAACATACTCATAAACAAGCATCTGCATGCCATTCTCCTGGCAGTACCCCAAAAGGTTTACAAGGTTACGATGACGGATCGATGATAGATAATTAACCTTCAGAGAAAAAGACAATTCAGAAGTAAATGGTTACTGTCTTGTAAGTTCTTTTTTCTAAAATTATTTTGAATTATGTGGAGAAACATGGTTTGACTTTTTTTTAGTAGAAAAGGAAAGCAGTTTTATTTCTTTCCTCTTGCATGTTTACACCACTATATCAATTTAAAACCAATGGCTAGTATAGAGAAAATCTGTGGATAAGGAGAAAATTTTGGCACCTCATGAATAAATTCATGGCTAGGAGGAGAATGCCGCTTTTTAATGGCTACAATTGTGCCATCCTGGAGTAAACCCTTGTAAACCTCTCCAAACATTCCATGTCCAATAAGATTCACATTGCTGAAGTTCCTTGTAGCTGAATTTAGCTCCTCCAGAGTCATACATCTTGCTCCCTGCAGCTCTGGCATATATATAGAATGCTGTTTGTCAAGTTAGAAACAGAATCATTGAAATTCAGAGCCTCTTGAGATGATATTTTAAGTGGTACCTGGTTGAGCTGGACCGGATGAACTACTCTCCGAAGAGTCTGAAGCTCTTCCGCGGTGACGGAGGAAAAGTACTATAAGAAATATGGCAGCGCCTACTAATGCCAAGAATCCTGCAGCACCTGCTAGAGATGCTGCAAGAATTGCTGACATCTAGTATGAAATCCCCACCTTCAGAATGGACCAACAATGTTTGTAGTGATAATGATGAAGTTCGTAATGGTAGACATATAACCTAAAGAGAAGTACATTCTTTGAGATCATAAGAACAAGAATTCAGACATTGCTGAACCAAAAGTGCAACCTTACACAATAAACTAAATGATCTTAGAACACCAATAAAAAAATGCACCATGTATGGATGGATGGATTGATCAAGCGATAAAATTACTTCAATGATAACATGTTTGACCCCAAAATTCTGGACTGATTGTCAGCACATGACATATTTATTTAATGCTCTAATGGAGGGTAGGATAAAATGATGCATGGCTGATATATCAATCATTTTGGTTGACTTCAATTCTTTGGTTCATCAGACATGTTTAGTTCTTGTAGGTTTTTAGCAGCAGTTGTAAATTAGGAAAGTGCAAGACAATGCTGACATCAGCAGTATGAACCAAGCCATCATTACTACATAAGCCCAAAGAAGGACAACTATGATATCAAATGGAACAACGCGGGTTTGTCGGACATTCGGAGTTAATATTGTGCAGTAAAGTAATTGCCCTTGGCTCTTCTTTTTACACGCCTATCCCTTTAATTGAAATTTTCAGCGCCATAAATATGTTTGAAGAAACCATCTCTACACTACTAAATTCTCATGCTACACAAGCACAACGAGTCTCACAAATTCAAAGGTCTGTACTAAATGAAGGGGGGGAAAATGACTATATGCGAAAACAAATTGTTGACTTCAGTATTGTATAAAAATAGAGATGCTTTTCTACTAAATTAAGGAAATATTAGTTGCCACATAATGAGCTGCACGTCTCTCTTGGACAGTTGGACCATGAACCTTTTCAAGATGTAGGCATAGGAGTTGGCTTCATTATGTGTAAGAAGCAATTTATAAAAATCTTCTACCATTTTTGTGATTCAACAATGTGGCATTGGATTTCTGGGTTCTGTACTCATAGCAAACGCCGTGTTGGAGTCTAACAAAGAGCTCCAATTTGTGAAAAATTGTTACCATAAAAGAATAATGAATATGCAGGATGATCCATAGACTATATCCTGTGAACAGCAAAGTGCAGTAATCATGATCAATGCATGAATGCAGATAAGCTGATACCATCAAATGATTCACACTTGATCTCCAAAATAAACAGCAATCTTACCTAATTTCGGACCATGAAAAAAACCAGAGAATGAAAAGATGGAAACTTTAACGAAATTCCCACAAATTTGTGACTTGTTCACACCTGAAGATTGGACGGGTCTCTTGGCGTCATTTCCATCCAAGCACAACGGCAGCATCAAATGCAGAATCCATGATGCAGACAACCAACTTGTTCTTATCAGTTCTTGAATTCGCCTCTTAATCTCTCTCTCTTTCTCCTCAATCTTTTCCTCTTCCACAACCACTTGCTCCAATCATATCAAAGGAAACAGAAGCCACACCTACTTCGTTCAGGAGAACTACAAAGAAAGGAATCAAAATCATATCAAATCAATCAAGAAAAGAAAGAACCAGGCAAATTATGGCATAAACATTTCTTGACATGCAGAAGCTATCAAGAATCCATGAACAAAGAAGGAGAAAGGAGGCAAGAAAGCAGCAAGAGACCTCTCCTCCTCCTGTTCTTCAGGTGGGTCTACCTCTGTACTGTCAATTGTCTGAGAGTGAGGAGGAGAGAGTTGGGGAGAGAGGGAGGCAAAGGGGGAAAAGCCAACAGCCCAACACCAGCAAGAGAGAGTATATATATAATAGCTGGGTTGAGCTGTAGGCATCAGGAGTCAAGCAAAATGTGCTTAAAAATGTGAGCTTTGGTGATGCTGTTGCAGGTAAAAAAACAATCTGAAATCGGCTTTATGTTAAGCCTTTGCATTCTGTATCATGAGAGATGAACTAGCATACATATATATGAACCTGACTTGGATGGATGGATGGATGGATCTCCCAATGATTGATTTTGCCAAAGGCGACAATTAGTCGAGATGGCGACACTGCGCCGACGCATGCAGCAGCCAATTTCTTTGATTCTTCTCTCCGTATTTTTATACTCTTTTCACCTACATTCTTATCATCAAATTTGTTATTGGACAAGATATATATTACTCCTACTAGTATCCTCCTATGAATCTCTCTCTCCCAAATGCTCTTTTCACACTATTTTATTGTATCAATCTGAAAAAAAAAAAGGAAATTTGGAGAAAGAAGCTGTTGAGATGGAAAAGAAGCAGCCGAGCCAATGATTGCTGGGAAAGAGCACAACATGATGTGGGCTTAACAAGCTGGAAGACAGACGGACAGGTGCTGCTCATCAGATTCATCATCAGATAAAAGAAAGAGACCTACCTACCTCTCTGTGAACTACTATCCCTTCTGAGCATTTCTGAATTCTGATCACATCAGCAGATTACTTTACTCTAATCCCAGATTAGAAAGTTAAAAACTTCTTTGGAAGAACTAATCACCATGCATCCCTTACATCGTTTACTGCTAGTAAAGATTTATATTTTACTGAAACTTTGATGGATTTGACAGTGATGTTCACATGCAGGGATCACATTTTCCTGCTGCATAGTGTAGCATCTACTGCTGGCAAGATTGTTTGCTTCTAATTCCGTATCTCTCACTGTTGGACTATCTCATGCTGCTAGCTTTCGCATGGACCATTCCTCAAGTAAGATGACAAAGAAAGTCAGTTACCAAATTGCCTAATTGCATCATTCGTACAGCTCACTAGCTCCTCAGATCATTTGATAGCTCTTCAAAGAACTACTACTAATCTTCAATGCTAATTATTTCAGAGAAATAAATAGCATATCTTAATTAGCAAGTACTTCCTTCGTCTTATATTAAGTTCGTTTCTAACTCCTTTCATTTGTCTCAAAATAAATTTATTTTTAGAGTAATCATTGTATCGGAGTTTATGAAAGTAAGTAATAGTTGTATTGACAGAAGATAAAGTGAGTAATATTTGTATTGAGATTTAATAAAGTAGAGGTATTTTGATTTTTTTGGTTTTGTATTGATATGTGTGAGAGAGATAATATATAAATTTATTTTGGGAAAAGGTAGTAAGTAGGACAGTGCAGTGACGTTGTTCCTGCTGAAAAAGGCAGCTCTCTTACCAGAATGACACACCAGCATATCCTCCATCTCTCTTTCACCTTTTGTTTTTTGCCTTTTCTTTATCATGATTGTTCTTAAAGAAACAAGCTCTTTTGTTTGATTCTTTCATCTTTCTTTTTTGCTTCTGAACAATGACATGTAGGAGTATGAACAAATGTGCCCATCAAACTTCGAGGTCTCTTTTATGGTGGTTGGTCAGTTGTTGTTGCTGGCGTTTCTTTGGATTGATCATGACTTGGCTTTCTTGATTTCTTCATGCTTAGATTAGGCTCATCAGGGAGAAGTTATCTGCAATTCTGCATCAATCGAACAGCAGCAGCAGCAGCTTGGAGTTAGCGTGCAGGGGTCAGTGGTGCAAGTGCAGCACAGCTGTGAGTGTAGCTTACAGCTATCCTCTACTACTGCTGCTAGTGCCTCATGGTGTGAGCAAGCACAGAGGAGGCTAGTGACACGTCAGCCGTTTGCAATTTCTTTTTCTTTTTGAAGAGGATAATACTAAATGTTTTTGGAGAGATGAACCGTTTGCATATTAGACAGAGAAACAATTCATGCACTTCTTGCATGCCTACATTTTGCAGGTCTCAGAAGTGTACGTCACTCATATCTATCGTTCTATCTCCAACATGCATTCTGCTGTCATCGTCCTCGTTTCTACTCCCTCCATTCTAAATTATACCACTGATAGCATTAAAATTTTATTCCAAAATATAGCTACTTTATAAAGTAGCAAAGGTGTTTACTATGATAAAATATCTAAAATACCTTGAATCTAAATAATCACACCCACCTCTCACCAACTAGGACAATTTATGAAGGGCAATCTACTACTCCGTTCTAAATAAGTTTACTTTTGTACATGTATAAAAGTGGACTTATTTTAGAACGAAGGAAATAATTTTTTTAGTTTTTCTCTTTAGTCTTTATAAAATATCTATATAAGTAGTTTTATTTTGGTATGAAGGAAGAAAATCAAAACACTGAAGAAGTCCTCTCCACATTCAGAACACTGAATTTTAGTTAATGACAGTCAGGACAGTCATACCTGGCATCCATCCAAAAGGAGATATGATATGACTTGATCATAACAATGACAGCTAAAAAGGCATGACTTTTATCATATCCTATAATAATCTGATGGTTGCTGCTGATTGATGGCTTATTATGTTCATCGTTGATTCTACTTTCTAACAGACAGGTATTCTTCTTCTAGCCAAACCATTCCAGAGGCTCTCTACACCTTGGTGACACCTAGCTGAAGGTACTTAAATTGAAAGCGAAAAGCTTCTAGTTAAGGAGGAACTGAGACGCATGGCTGGGCCCACTAGAACAATTAAGGTGTGTTGTGTGAGCACACTGCAGCACAGGACACAGAGCCGAGAGCACAGCTCATCCATCATTTCCTCGAATATATATATTTTTTAGCATATCGAAAATAATATAGACTGTCAATGTACCAAGAACATGAAAATCATGGAATCATGAGGCAAATTAATTTTTTTCCCTGGTCAGCGTAGGACTTCATAGAACAATCGTTATGGTCACTACTGGTCGATATTTTGAATGGTGCTAAGATGAAGATCGATATAAAAAGAATATTAATCACTATGTTGAGTAAATTCTGAAGATAATAAAAGAATGCAGACTTATGAAAGCAAGAAATATATGTGCAAAAAGAAAAAGAATGTGTGAATGCAAGAAATATATGTGCAAAATAAAGCGAAAACAAAAAAATTACAATGTTGAGAGTGGGATTTGAACCCACGCCCTTTCGGACCAGAACCTTAATCTGGCGCCTTAGACCAACTCGGCCATCTCAACTTGATGCTTTGTTATCCAAACAATTTTATAAGTCTTTATATGTAATAACCAAGACTGTTATTTGTACTCTAATTTGCATAAATATTATGCGTTAGATATAGAAATAACAAGTTGTATCAGCCAGTAACATATGCACGTACGCTGGTTTGCCCAGGTCGGTTATAAACAGTTACCTGGTTATGCATTTTTTTTGCTAATTGATGTACACGTCTCGCTGACTAAGCATTGCATGCCGTGGACCATTTAAAATACTGCTGAGACATAGCATCGAGATTGATGGTGAAACACTGATCTTTTTTCTGGAACAAGAAGCTAGATACAGCCTAATCTATGTGCCAAACAGCCTAGCTAAAAGCCATACTAATCCTGGGCCAGAACTGGAAGAAATGTGAACAGAAGCTAACACCAACTCCAGCTTACATCAACTAACCAAAATGTACAAATCAAAGCAATGCACGAACAAGTCCAACTGCAGCTCCATCAGAGGATGCAAATGCAATGCAACAATGTACTGTAGTATGGTTCAGGAAGACAGGCAACGCATGTGCAGGGAGCAGTGAAATTACAAACAAGATGAATTTGGCTCATCCTCTCTAGAAACCGATGGCGCCCACAGAGGCATGGTGCATTTAACACCAGCTAGGCAACATCATGCTGTCTTGTTTTCCGGCCGGCATGGACTTTCTCCAGAATTTTCAGACCTGACAGATTGAATGTGCTATGCAGCCATATGGCAGTGTTCATCTCCAACTGTAGGGGATAAGATTATTTGACCGATTGAGGACTGACTCTGGCATCTTCAACATGCTTACAACCTTCTCCCAAGTGTCCAAATAATCCATGTGCTCTACTTGATGCGCCGAAATCACACCTGTAAACTTCTATTCATTCAGTCTGAAATGGTACTTACTAGTACATCAATGCTGCATAGTGAAGACCAAGAATTTGCAAAGCAATCACAACACGATCGGCTTGATAGTGGAGTTGCCAGAAATCCAGCCTAGATCTTTGATAGGACGTGCGCTTCAATACAGGTCATCCTTTTGGTACAAGAAGGAACCTGCCAGCTCGCCATGCTTCCCAATTGCCATCCCGGTGGTCCTGGTGAACATTCCACTTTTTCAGCCACTTCATTCATGACCGAGAGACAGTTGGTATGATCTCATAAATTAGGGAAATTAGAGATCATGGGCCTTCCATTAATGTGATATATCAATGATCTTGACAACCTGCAGCCAACATCTGGTTTGCTTTTAAACAGTCATCACTCGGCTTCATAGATTTACATAGGCCTGATTAAGTAAATTTCATCAGAACAGTAATTCTGAGAGATGGGCAATTTACTGCCTCCAGTAAATGAGCATATGACATGCAAACCTAGGATTGGCAGATCAAAAGCCTTGTAATAGAGCATGTCAGCACGTCTCGAAGCAATAGTAGTTTATAAACATAAGGCTCTTTTTGACATTCTCTTTTTTTTTCTTTTGAGTAATTGACTTTCTGTTTGAATAGTAATCCCCTCAGAAACTTATCTCACGTCTCTCAGCAAAGAACTTCCCGATCGCAGCTTGATCCTGAGGCACTAGGGCGAGCCATACTCCAGTATCAGCACCTTCTTCAGCTGAAATGTTCCCTTCCCAACCAGTCATGGCAGTCTTTACCCAGCCAGGGCAGAAACAGTTAATGTAGATCTTTTGTCCCTCAGGTCTATCCGACAACCTCCTCGCCAAGAGTCTTGTATAAGCATTAACGGCAAGCTTTGAGATCGAATAGTCGGTGTACATCTGAGGCCACTCATTGCCGGAGGACCAATTATCTTGCTTGGTTTGTTCGAGGAATTTCATGACCATTTCATTAATCAACTCTTCAGATAAGTGATCATCATTTAATAGTCGCTCTCTTAGGCTTGCATCGCCAATTCTCTGACAATGTAACAAAACAAAGACATTAAAGCAGAAAATTTGTGGTAAATGCAAGTCAAACATATTTAGAAGGTCATGCTGTAACAACAAGAAGCTGTTGAGGGAGCTTACATTGCGTCTGCCATTGACTCTACCAAGCCTCGAGCTTACATTCACTATCCGGCCACCATGGGGAGAAGTTATCATTAGTGGCATCATGGCTTCAATCATCTGTTTTGTGCCAAAATAATTTGTCTCAATAACTTGCTCAGCAAATTCAACAGAGTTATCTGCTCCTCTATTGAAGTTTACACCTGCATTGTTAACCTGTAGATGGGTTATAAAAAGACCTTCAGAGTATCATCAACCACTACAAAGCACCAATTGCCTATCTACTGTGTGTGGCAGAACAACCTAAATCTCTAGAACAGAAAAAAAAATGCACATCCTCTAACAATTTGTACTGTAAATTTACTAAATATTCAGAGTTCATTGGACCGTAGGCAGTTAAGCACCAATCCTTTTTCAATTAAATTCCTTATCTATTCACAAAAGTTAAACGAATAATCCGGTGAGTGTAAAATGGCCGCCCTGTTAGAGATGTTCGAATTGAGATTATGTAGACAAAGGACGAGTCTGGTGTAAATCGAATCGAAGTTTTTCATAGTAGAGAGCAAGCAAATCAGTTAATCCTTGATAAGAACAGTAAATGCTGCGAATTAAGGGGAAGGGCATGCGCTTACAAGGATATGGACGCCGCCATGGGTGTGCTCCACCCAGGTCGCGAATCCCTCCACCGAGGTGGCGTCCGTCACGTCGAGCTGCCGCCACTCCACGCTCACCCCCGGCTCCCCCGCCGCCCGGATCCGCTCCGCCGCGTCCCTGCCGCGCGCGGCGTCGCGGGAGGTGAGGACGACGTGGAGGCCGTGCATCGCGAGCTGGCGCGCGGCCTCGTAGCCGATCCCGCGGTTGGCCCCCGTCACCACCGCCACCGCCCGCCCCAGCGGCGGCGGCGGCGCGAGGTTGTCCCACCACCGCTGGTGCGGGGCGTAGGGCACGGCCCGTAGGAGCGTGACCTCCCGCCGCCGCTGCTCCCGCCGCTCCCACGCCGCCTCCTTCCCCTTCTTCCCCATCTCCGCTCCTCCTCCGGCGGCGGCGCCGCCGCGTCGATTGCTTTCTTGGACTTAAACCAAACAAGGCCCATGCTCCTCGGTCTCTCTCACCAACCGGCCCATTAAGCCCAACTAGGAGTACTGGGCTTCTTCAGGTTGGGCCTACGTCAACTACGACATGCGGCCTCTTTTTGTTAATTCGCATTTCTTTCTTTCTTTCTTTCTTTAAGAACAACATCCATTTATAAATAGTATATGACAGGATTGAATTTTTTACGTAGCGTTTGACTATTCATCTCGCTCTGAAAAACTATGTAAGTATTATTTATTTTTATTATAAATTGTTTTATCACTAAAGATACTTTGATCGTGACTTATATTTGTGTATATTTGCACTAAGTTTTGGATAAGACAAATGTCAAACGTATATATTTAAAAATAGAGGGAAGGGTAAGAGTAGACTAGTTGAAACTCCAACGATGCATACAAGTAATCACATGATATCAATATCACACGTTATTAAAGCATGAAAGCCCCACACGATGGAGAGATTACAGGTAACATGGTCGTATTTGTATATCAGTTCATCGCTGGTTCATTTCAATGCAGTACAGGCATGGCACAGAGAGCCATGAGTTCTTACATTTCCTTTCATAATCCACTAATCGCATTCGCATGGCAAGATGGCAGTATTTAGTCAAGCGAGTCCGCATGTGGCATACGTGCGATTTATTATTAATTAGCGTGGTTAATTACTTAATTAGTTAATCAGAGCGAGGCGGAGCAGCCGGTGGCGCAGGACAAGACGTCGCTGGTGCAGCCGATGAGGCAGAACGGCATCGCCGTCGCGGCGCCGGCACCACCGCCGCCGCCGCCGCCATTGCCGCCGCCGTAGCAGCCGAGCATGCAGGAGGTCACCTTGTTACCGCACCCGGACACGCATTGCGTCAGCCCCGCCGGGTAGGCACGGCGGCCGGCTCCGTCGGTGGGCGGCTCGGCGGCCATGGCCACCGCCGCCGCCAGCACAAGCATCGCCGCGGCAGCTGCTTTCGCGGCGCTGCCAACTCTCACCATTGCTTTCTCTGCAAGCTCGGGCACTGTGATTTTTCTTTTCTATCGAGCTGATGATGCAGAGTTGAGCTGGGGTTGGTCTGCATTTTATACGCGACGGAGGGGGGGGGTGCAAAATTTCAGGAGAGATGCGTGAAGTGTCGTTTGAGTGTTGGAGTTTTGCGCCCTATTTTCACAAGCAAGGAAGCAAAATATGTGTGTGAGGTTGTGAGGCGTCGTGAGCAACTGAAACCAGCCGTGGCATATGCTGTCTTTTTCGCCAAATTGGCGGCGATTTGAAATGCAAATTGTACTAACACTTTCAAATAAGTTTTACTAAAATACCATGGCATCAAGTTGAGATGGCCGAGTTGGTCTAAGGCGCCAGATTAAGGTTCTGGTCCGAAAGGGCGTGGGTTCAAATCCCACTCTCAACATTTCCCTTTTTTTCAGTTTTATTATGCATTGACAGATTAACAGTTCAAGGTTTTGTTTTGATCAATTTTATGCATTGACAGGTTAACAGTTCAGTTGAAGGGTTTTTTTAATCAATTTTACGCATTGACATGTTAACAGTTCAAGTTTGTTTGGTTAAATTAATTACTGAGACTTGCATCTCTTTTGTGCTGCTACGTGTATAGTTTCTGATTATGTTAGATTCAGAATGATGCAGTTTGCTAAAGTTCGAACAGTCTCCATCCAGAAATAATCTGCAACCAACTAATCTATTATATTATTTTTGTAGAGGCAAAAAATACCTAAGAAAATATTCAAAATTTTAGTAGGTATTTATACACGGTCACGCATCGCAAGTCACGTAATTTTACGCACATGCAGTATATATGATTTGAACCCGATAATTATATTATATTATTAAGAGGGAAAGTGGAGGGGTGACAAAGGAATAGAACCACCCTAGACAATAGCGGCTAGCGTTACTTCTAAAAATATAAAAGAGAAACCCACCAACTGGCAGGTTCGATTTTTAAAATCCTAATGACAATAAACAGTAAAGGCAATGGGCTAACTGTAAAGGAGTAGGGTAACGACGGTTGACGCGACATCTAAAAACTATAAACCAGAACCCAGTGAAAATTAAGTTTGATTTTTAAATCCTAATAACAATAAAGAGGAGGGGCGGTGGACAGGCCATAAAAAAATAGGGTGGTGGCGGTTGACGGGACTTATAAAAGCTAAAAAAAGAAACCCAACAATGATCAAGTGCAATGTTTGAAATCCCAATAACAATAAAGAGAAGGGTAGTGACCGGGGCATCAAGGAGTAGGGTGGCGGCGGTTAATGAGACTTCTAAAAATTAAAATAAGAACTGTCAGTGTCAAGAATATCAGTATCACATGTCAGTATAATATATGAGAATATATTAAGAGCCTCGAACCTGTATAAATCTCTGTCTCCCGTCTCTTTTGCCTTAATCTCGCGTATACCCTAATTCCAACGATCTCCATACTCTACAAATACTCTTTGCGGGTATTGCCCATCAACAAGAACCTAACGATGGCTAGGCTCAATCTTTAAAATCCTAATGACTATAAAGAGGAAGGGCAACAGGCGGTGTCATAACCGAGTAAGGTGGTAGCGTTTGATGGGACTTTTAAAAACTATAAAAAGAAAACCTAGCAAGACAATGACGTCTAAAAACTATAAGATTTGATTTTTAAAGATCCCAAGAAGAATAAATAGAAGTAGTGATAAGCATACAAGTAAATAGAAGGCAAATAAACAAGGGGTGGTCACCAAACGATGGTAAGGCTCAATTTTTTAAAATACTATGACAAGGAGGTGACTATTTAACAATTTTTTTAAGAAAATCATATGACAAAATATATAATTTTGTATGACTGCTAGCCGCGCAAATGCGTGGACCACCATGCTAGTTCAGCTCAATTATACATATCTGGGCCTCCTGCCGACATATATATACATTATCCAACTACCTACGAAAATTCAGAAGCTATGCTGTACACTACTTGGAAGCTGAAGCTGGATGTGTCTCTACAAGATTCACAAGTTGCTACCTATGGGCCCTTGGCCGATGTGAGCGGTGGCGACAATGGCGGAAGGCCGGAGAGCGAGGAGAGAGGAGCAAGAGACGGCAAGGGATGCGGCGGCGCTCCGGCGAGGTTGGGCGTGAAGTTCTTGCTACCAGCTCGTTCGGAGTTTCAGTCTCCGAACCCCTCCGAATCTCTGAAAGCCCTTGGATTAGGTGCGTATGGCCTATATTGAGCGGACCAGCTAACCGTTTGGGCCTCGTGGTGCATTCGAGCCCAAGCATAATTCAAAGATGGGCCAATTATATATGCTTCCTAAATTAAACCATTATTTTCGATCTGAACACAAATCAGGCTTAACTAATTCCAAGTTTGCCTCGAATTAACTTACTGAAGTTTATATCAGGTCAGCGACGACGCATGCGATATTGAGCAAAAGCGATCCATCACTATCTCTGCCCAAAAGACCAATATGTCGCTAGAATACAGCCCCAAAACCGTCAGGTATACAAAATTCGACATTTGATATTTCAAATTGAATTCGTCTTCTTTTGATGTCATTCTTGCAGTTTGGCAGTGAGGTAGCAAGGGTGGCAGAGTTACAAATCCAGAGCAGAATCAGCAAGTGTTGTGCTGATTGCTGAAATTATACATATTATCATCACCACGCAGATTTGCTAACAAAAGGGGAGTTCGGAGTTTAAAACTCCGACACCCTTTGGGTCTCTGCCGCCATTGGATCAGACGCGTGCGGCCCAGATTGAGTGGACCAACTAACTGTCGTAGGATTGGCAGTTCGTCACTGCTCTTTACTAGTGTGCATTTATTCAGTTCTAGTAAAAGACAAAAAAAGGAGCGCATTTGTTCACGATTGGGAGAAGAAAGAAGATACTGCGAGTTGCAATCCATGAACTATGTAAACCGAAACAAGGATGGACTACGATCTTTGAGGTTTGGTTTCATTTGCACTGGCATTGATATCTGGCCGGGCTGTAATGCAAATGGCATTAAAATATGTAGTTGCAGTCTTGCAGAACATAAACTAGACAATATACATCGAGTGCTTATTAACTGAAAATTCAGAAAGGCTGCAATCTGCAAGATCTTGAAGAATTGCCATCTGAAAATGAACTGAAGCAAAATTCAGCTCAAAGTATTTGGGCCTCAACTTGCTACAAAAATCGAGAAGCTGGTTGTGTTTCTTTCTACAAGATGTAAGTTGATCCACAGAAAACCTGTATGGTCAATTCGGACTGAACAACAAAGAACTTGCCTTGTCCAGGCTTGAAGAATGTTGATTTACTGACCAATGTCTCCTTTGAAGAGCAATCTGGAGCATGTCGCTCACTAATGGTGTTCTTGCTATCTCCACCAAAGTTTGTAGTTTACGGCACAGATGCACAGGCATCAGCCATCAGCGGCTCGAGGACAGGACGACTGCCGGGCTCGACAGCTACATCCAGCGTGAGAACCGAAAATATTCTCTGAATCCTTACGAGTAGTGAATTGCTAGTGATGAACTGATGATCACGTACTCGATCGCTAATGCACTCGACGACCTAGCCACCATATCTTACGGCCATTCTCCGGCATGGAAGAGACCTCGAGTAGGGAGGAGAGGCGGCGCAGCCGGCGCTCGCCGCTCCGGCGAGGAAGGAACGGCATGAAGCAAGCGTTGCTGTTGGACGAAAGAGCGGGTCCGAGTTTGAAACACCGAACCCCATTTGGGTCTTCGACCACCGTTCGATCAGGGGCGTGCGGCTCAGATTGAGTAGACCAGTTAACTATTTGGGCTTGGACCAGCAATTTGAGCCCAAAGCTAATTCTAGATGGGCCTATATTATATCCATTATTTATCTTCTTCTTCTTCTTCTTCTTCTTCGATCTCAACGCACTTATACGAGGCGTCCATCGCCTGTCATGCAAATGGCGCCACAATTTCCGATTGATATATACACGAGACTTACATTGCACACATCTGGCAAAAGTTCGCTGTAATTAAATTGTAATCAATAATCAATTGCTAACAATATATCACTAATTGTAATTAAATTGTAATTAGTAGGTAGCTCAGCAAATGTCGATGCAGCCGAGGTACTCGTTCTCGCAGCCGCTGCCGCCGCCGCCGCCGCCGCCACCGCACGGGCCGCCGCGCCGCGACAACGTGGCCGCGCACCCGGACGCCGCCTCGGCCTCGCACGCCTGCATCTCGCCGACGCACCTGCTCACGCACTGGTCCACCTCGCCGCCGGCGCCACCCGTCGACGCCGCCACAACCCTGTGGACGCTCGCCGCCGGCGGCATGGTCGCCGCAATGACAGGCATTATGACAAACAGCGCTGCTGCCATTCCAACCTTACCGGCGGTCATTTTCCCAATCACGATGCTTTGGTTGGCAACAGTGTCAGGACGAGAGCAGGGTGCTACTAGTATAATTTAAGCTGGCAATGTTAGCAAGTTAGGTCGCTGTTTGGAAGAGATTAACTTGGCTAGTTGAGACGAGTTCAGGATTGGGTTTGAGTTTGACCGCCACCACCTGATTCTCACCGGTTAGTTTAATTTGGGAGGTTACTCACGCAAACGAGTTGCATCACGACCGTCTATGCACACCAGGTTCACTATTTTTACACACTAAGATTAATTATAAGTTTATTTTTTAAAGGAATTACACTCTTGAGTTTTAAATGTATAACGTTATTAACTTTTGACATATGTTTAATTATTAGCCTTACTAAAAAATCATGTAACTATTATTTATTTTAATATTTTTTACCTTATATTACTTTTTTCTATATAATAAGATCAACATCTATCATACGTAAAAAAAAAGCCAATGGTGTGATACATTATAAACCGGATGGATTAATTAACAATCATTCAACATGGCTAATTCTCTATCTTCGCAAAAAAAAAAAGAAAACAGGCTAAGTTTCTAAGCAGGCAGAGCTGAAGGCCAGCATACATCTCCCCTCACGTTTTTCCCCCAACATAACGATTATCATCAATTAGTTCATCATAACTCCTATTGACACATCATTAACAAAGGACTGACATAATGTAATATGAAAAAGAACAGGGGTGTTTCCGCTAAACATCCAACGAACTCAAAGACAAAAGAGGGCCTGCTCAATATTTTTCGAAAAAATGAGGGTCTTCCTGAAAAATAACCCAAATCGATAACGCTATCCCCTCGTCTCCCCCCTGAATCGATTACTCTTCTCGCTCGCGCAGACACTTCCATGGCGTCCCTCCTCTGCCCCCCCGCCGCCGCCGCCTCCTGCCGCGCCGCCTCCCTCCGCCACTGCGAATCCTCCTCCTCCTCCTCCTTCTCCTCCATCCCCTCCAGGCGGCGGCCCCAGCCCAACGCCCCACTCGCGTATCCCGCGCCGTCTTCTCCCCGCCCTCGCTCCGTCGCCGCGGCCGCCGCCTACGGTTACGGCGGCGACGTCGTGATGAGGCCCTTCGACACGCAGACGCTCCTCATCGCGGCCGCCGTCGTCTCCGCCGTATCCCTCTCCCTCGTCCTCGGCCTCAAGGTTGTCGTCCGCTCAATCGCTCTGCTCTGCTCTGAATCTTCTCGTATCGTTGCTAATCCATGTACCCGTTGCTTGTTTTTTTCTTTTTGGTTCGTGTTTGTTTGTTTGTTTCAGGGTGATCCGGTGCCGTGCGAAAGGTGCGCCGGAAATGGTATATTGTTTACAACTTCTCGTTGTTGTTTTCATCGTCTTGTTCTGATCTCATGATAATTTGATCTTGTTTTCATCGTTTTTTCTGAAACTGTCACAACATTGCAAGAACATGAATATTGGGTTTGAACTGGTGGGAAAACCATTATTCGAAGTTCGTTATCATATAAGAAATTAGTCAGTACATGAGCATGCATGTTTCACTTATTGACAGGAATATGTATCGTCGATTCATCATTCATCACATACACATAGTATTTTGCACAATTCAGAAACGTCTTGTACATGCATAGTTTGCTGATGATTCTTCTGTTTTGCTACCTAGGAGGCACAAAGTGTGTCTTTTGCAACGATGGCAAGATGAAGGTAGAAAATGGAGTAGTCGAGTGCCGTGTATGCAAAGGAGCAGGTTGTCTTCTTCCTTCACTTCATGATCCTTGGTAGTTGTAGTACTACTTATGAATGCATAACTACGACATTCGATTCATTGTAAAACTTAAAAAGCTTGAGCATTAATTAATTTGCCCTTTATCGTAGCTTAGGCAGACTCTGCAAAATTAGCGAAGCAAACCGTCTACAATGTTATGTATGAAATGTGCATGCCCTCTATCCTCTCTGACTGTAATTTTCATGCAGGGTTAATACTATGCAAGAAGTGTTCAGGTTCTGGTTACTCTAGGCGCTTGTAGCCGGTGCCACTGAACATTTTCATCCTTTTTGTTAACGATGGGGGCGTGGACAGGATGATAGCTTACCTCTGATTATCTGAATCGAGCTGTGTACGGATGAATGGAGAAATATTCCGTGTCTCCAATTTTAGGTACAATTTTCAGTCCTGTTGTGTTTCAGTTCTGTTGCTGTTACGATTACAACATGTAGTAGTACACAGTGCTGACCATGCCCAAACATACGACGAAGTTTTAGCGCTGCAATTCTGTGTATAAATAATCAGTTGCTAATCAACAACATTTCACTGTCAGGTAGCTCAGCACCTCAACAGACGTGGATGCAGCCGGAGTACGCCGCCGGCAGCACGGTCACCGCGATGACAGGCGCCATAAATAACAGCGCTACAGCTATACCGACCTTACCGGCGGTCATTCCCAATCACAAATGTTTAGATATTAGCTCAATCAAAACTACTTCCGTCACAAAATACAGGACATTCTTCATTTTAAGAAAAAAAAACCCAACATTTTAGTTCTTAACTGATAATTATATATGTTTAGTGTTACGTGTGTTGCACTATTAGATTTGTATTTGACAATACTCTTGTATTATGTTAATCTTGTAGTTGTTGGTATTATGTTATTAAAGAGATTAATGGTCAAAGTATATTGTTGGAGATCACGTTAAAACTTATACGCCTTTCTTCGTCTCAAGATATTCAAGATGTAAGGTGTATTGACTTTTTACATGGTTTTCAACATTATAGTTTAACCATTAATTTCTTTCATAGTATATTTGTCAATAACTATGAAACTAACATTGTGCGAAAGTAATCTGGAATATGAATTTAATGATATTACATGCCTGACATTAAACATATATACCGTTAATTTAATTATTAGTTAAAAGTTGATTATCTAAAATTATGAACTCTTGTATTTTGTGACAGTCGGAGTATAAACAATTATATCAAGACGACGAGCAGGGTGCTAGTATTAAGTATAGTTGTATAGATTAAATTGGCAAATGTGATCAAAGTTAATAGGATTGGACCGAACATGGCTCGAAGTGTTTATTTGGATTGAACCACCGCCACCTGATTCTGACTGGCTAAATTTAGGAGGTTACTAATTGGATTCATAAGCCCAATGTTTGAAGCCCATGTTCCCTACAAGATGGGCTTCGAGCCCACAGGCAGGCAGGCCAGACGTACTTGTCCCTAATTAATCAATCACTAGTACTAGTCGTACTAACTAGAGTAATTAACTAGTGACTTAATGACAGCTGAACGTTTTGTTAGGTGAGGCTAGTTGATGCATTTCGTTGCACCCGCAAGCCGAAGCAATACAACTAGTAGCAAGCGGTGCTGTAGCCTTTTCAGTTTCACGTGGCGCGGTGGTGCGCCACTGGATCGCTTGCTTAAGTGAGCAGAAAAGTTTTTCCAAAAAAAAAAAGAGAAAAAAAACCAATGGATTGATTACCATAATAATAATTCACATGGGCCTGAAGCCCACGCGAATGAGAGGCCCACCACCACCACCAACGCCACGCTCCCGGAGAGAGAGAGAGAGATCGGCGCCGTCCCGCGCCGATCCGACGGCTCCTAGACGAGAGGGGCAGTTTGGTAATTTTAGGGGAGGAAATATCTTCGCTAGCGGTGGGGGTGGTGGTGGGGGCCGGGGGAAGGTGGTCGGTGCGTGGTGCGTGTCAGGGCGTGGAAGGGCAAGCAAGATCCGGCAGCTTGCCATGTGGGGCGTCAGATCCGAGGCGCCTTGATACCAGCAAACAAACACTATTATTCCTTTTCTTTTGTTTCTTTCCTAATAAACGATGTCGATTAGTTCTCCAGTTGAGAGTCGCAGCAACTTAGGCTCTGTTTTTTTTCTCATTTTATCTGATTTTTGTTAGCATATTTTTTAAACTATTAAAATGATACGTATCATGTGAAACTTTTTCTGTATAAAAGTTAATTTTAAATATCAAATATATTTATTTGTTAATTTTATAATAATTAAATTTTAATTACTCATATGTTAATGACTTTTTTATTTTACAGGAGCCATCCTCATCAGTTAGGAGTACTCCTCCAACATGAAAAGAAATAAAAATTATTGTTCTAATTTCAGAGGGACAATCAGGAGACAGCCAATCCAAGCTGCATGTGACGCCGATGCGGTGCGGCAGCTGAATCTTTCAATACACAAACGGTGTTGTGTTCGTACCAATTTTCTCCTTTTCTTTCATATAGTGTTAAAAGGGAAGACATGTACTACAAGCTGACTGATCAACGCAGTGGGACGGTAAATATTGGACTTTTACTAGGGCTACTGCCAAAAACGGGTGATGGCAAAAAGGCAAGAGAGAGAGAGAGAGAGAGTGGTCGGCACGGCGCACACAAATCACAAATAGCTCAACGCCTTCAAAGAAGCCGAGGATATTTTGGTCTCGTAGACCTGTCCTTGTGGTGGTAACCGTTTGTTTAGCCAAGAGGCGGTGGTGAAGTAAACAGATTTAATACTAAATAACCAAATAAAAATTGCAAGAAAAGAAAGAAAAGAAAGAGCGTGTGTGTGTGTCCAGCTAGCTAAGCCAAAGCCAACCAGGTCGAGGCGGTTGGTTGGCTGGTATATTTGTGGTGGCCGAGGCGGTCAGCACCGCATTGCATTGCCGCCTCCCTCTTCTTCCTCTTCCTGTTCCAAACCAACCAAAAGCCAGAGAGAGAGAGAGAAGGCAAAGGCCAAAGCTGCTTCTTCTTCCTCCATCTCCTCTCCTCCGTTGCTTCAGCTCGTCCGCTCCAATCACTCGCCTAAATTTACCGGAGGCGACTTGGCAAGAGGAGGCGGAGGAGAGATAGATAGATAGGTAGTGATACTAGCTTGAAAAGGGGGGATTTTTTGTTGTTGTTGTTGGATCTTTGGAGAGAGAGAGGAGATGCCGACCGGTGCGATGAAGAGGCTGTTCGTTGAGTCGTCGTCTTCGTCCAACTCCGGCAGGGAGGCGGCGGTGCTGTGCGCGCCTCGGCCGCGGAGGGTCCAGGTCCACCCTTGCAGCGCTGACCTCATCCTCGGCCCTCCTCCCTTCCTCCTCACCTCCAACAACACCAACAAGGTGAGATTACTCTTGTCAAATCCGAAGCAAAAATCATCTCTTTTTTCTTTTTTATGTTTGTTTGTTGTTGCGAAGGAGATGAAATCTTTGTTCATGTTGTGTGACCAAGATGTGTTGTTTTGTTTGGTTGGTGCAGCAAAGGGAAGGGAAGAGCAAGGAGGCGGAGGAGGGGAGCTGGGGGATGTTCGGCGGGTCGCCGCCGGCGAGGGCGGACAACCCGCTCGTCCACGACCCGCACTTCCTGCTCAACCAACGCCCCCACGCCGCCGCCGCCGCGACGGAGCTCTCGATTTTTGACCACCGGAGCCACCACGGCCACCACGTTCTTGTCCCCGCCTACAGCAATAGCAGCAGCAGTTTTGCCCCGTCGTTCGCGCCGGCGGTGAGGATCCAGGGGTTCGACGTCGCCGCCTGCCGGAGCTCGCACAGCGGCGGCGGCGGCCGCGTGCTGTCCGCTCGCGCCTGATCCGGCGGCGGCGGCGGCGGCGGCTCGTCGACGAACCGCCTGTCCCAAAGGGAACGAAAAATCCTCAATCTTGTACATTTTTCGCCGGCCGCGTTCGCAGTCACCATGCTAAGTATGTCCAATCTTGGTGAAGTATATAAGTAATTTAGTACGGTTTTATTAACAGCAGATAGGGAGGTTAATTAATACTAAGATAAGAAAAGAGTTGGTAGAAACGATCGCCCGATGCACAGGAGGATGATCAAACAACGGAGGAGAGGATTTTTAATCAATCATTGTTCTTTTTTCTTCTTTTTTTTCTGAATTGGTTTCTGGATCTCAAGTCTTGTGTTCGTTGAGATGATGGATGAGTCAGGTCAGGTCAGGTGTTTTGTAGATATGTTGTTCTTGTTCAGGATGAGTGAGTCAGTCAGTCCCTGGTGAGAGAAAGAAAAGGGCTTTGCTTGAGCCATCACCATACTACTAAGATGATGATACCACTAGTGCTACTCTACTATGCCATGTAAAAAACCATGGCTGTACTTGTAAAGAAGATGTTTGTGTACATAACATGATGATGATATGGAGCTGTACCATGTAATCGGATTTTACTCAAAATCGATCTCCTGTTCTTTGGTTTCTTGCCTGCCAATTGAATAACAACAGCACATGAGGGCGAGTGAATGATGATGGAAGAAGAAGGGGGAAAAATGATTTTTTTAGCCGGTCTCCCAGCGGATTGAGTGGGATCTTGCTGGCTGGTTGTTGAGCAGAACGAATCTCGATCTCCCAATCCATAATAATAGCCGTAGTAGTCGCTTCGGTCTGGACTTTGTCGAGCTGTGTTATTCAGTGCGAATTTCCCCAACTCCAATCTGCCCCCATCTCATTGAAAGGATCAAGGAGGCAAGTCAAACCTCCTAAACGATACAATACGATTTTAATAAAAACATTTCTACATACGAATTTCTTCAAATACTACTATTTAGAACTTTTTATATCTTTATAATAGTTAATTTATTCGTAGTTCAAATAATTATCACAGATAATTCAGCTCTTCAATTTAGGACAAAAATTGCGGTGAAGGCGAAGGCGAGTTTGGAGTTGGTTGCCGAGATGGCAAGCAAATCAGGTTGCTGGGAGAGGATGAGCGCGAGGCGGCTGGTCGGCCGGCGATCTCTCTCCGAATCCCGGCGAAGCGGCCATTGACCAGACCGCGTTGAGATAGATGAGAGAGATTGTGAGAGAGAGAGAGAGAGAGAGAGTGGCGTGGCGGGCTCGGCTTTCGCGTGGAGCCGTGGATGCGGCCATCGAACGGACGGGCGGTGCGCGAGGACGGCGACCCGTTCGCATCGGGCGCGTGCGACCACCACGCAACCACGTAGCCGGCCGCCCTCCCGTCGCCGTCGTCGTCTACTCGTCTCGACCCCATCTTTTCCTTTTCTTTTTTTTCAGGTTTATTTTTTTACTATCCCCGTTTTAAAATGTAGTTATTTCTAACATCGTACCTTATTTCAAAATAAAGTTATTTTTCACATATCTCTTTCTCTCAACTAATCACAATCATTCTTTTTCTCCTATTTTTTCTTCTTAACCAATCAAATTTTTTCTTTAATTATTTTCATTTATTTTTTAGTATTTATGTTAATTTTAAAAATACTTATTTCGTTTTAAAACGAAAAGAGACACGTTGCTGCTACCTCTCGATGTGGTGGTGGTGATGGTGGTCACGTTTTTTATGAGAAAAAAAGGAACGCGAGTACACTACGCCCGCCCTGTCTTGTACGCGAGGCGTCGCTGTCGCGGGTGCGCGGGGATGTCGCCGGCGGCGACTACTCGCGTGGTCCGAGGGGCGGACGATGCGAAATTTCCCAGAAGTGCCGCCTCGTGGCGCACGAGCGAGGCACGATGAGATGAGACGAGACAAGAAAGAGAGACGAGGCTTGCTTTGCCTTGGCTGTGGCCGTCCTTGTTCTCGTTGTTGATGTGCAGCTTGGTGTGTTGGCTTTAACAGGAGAAAAATATTTTTTTCACAATTTGTGAGTAAAATTTTTAATTTTGATGACGTGAACAAATCTCAAACGTTCAACTTTAAATTCAATGATAGTTTATATATTTTCATTACATATATACACATATACATATATACAATACACATCTACGTATACATACATACATACATACATATATATATATATATATATATATATATATATATATATATATATATATATATATATAGAGAGAGAGAGAGAGAGAGAGAGTGAGTTTTCATCACATATTTTCCCACTAACTGGCATGTCGTTAGTGCCGGCTGCCGCCTCTTGTTTCGTCCATTTCAGTGTTCGTTCTGTCTGCTTCGGGATGGCTTTGGCTTTACCCTCCCGTATTGATTAACCCCAATATCAATATTAATTCGGTTAATCACGACTAGGATGGTATTTTAATAAAACTAAGTAAGGATAAACATGATCAACAAAATAATTTATAAAATAAAATACCAAACTTATGAGATTATTTTTATAATTTTTCCAACGAAAAAATAATCTGATATTTTGGGAGACTTCATTCTGAAAAATGAACCATCCCAGCATTGTAGAGTTTATATCAATATGACAGAAGAAAATTAGTAATCCATTAGTCCTGAAAGCTATAATAAAAGAAAAGACGAGAAGAGAAGAGAAGAGAAAAGCCACCACACCAAGTGCCATCAGTAAACCGCGGAAGAAGGTTCTTACTTTTAACGGTAAATAAAAAAAATTGACAAAAAACCATAATGTAGTTTTGATTAAAATTCAAGATCAGCTTAAGGATTCTATGTCAACAGCTCAAAAAACAAATGAGAATGTTCTTGCCACAATTTATCATGTCTAGGGACCACAGTTTTGCCATGTCTAAGATTAATTATTGTTATGATAATAATATTTTACAACAAATTAGGTTTACACCATCAATGACTCAGAAAAATATAACAACATTCCTTTAGGTTTGCTACCTAGAGTGTGTGGTAAAGATTTTGAGCGTAAAACCTTAATAAAGTTTGGTAACTTTTGTTAGTAAATGATGGTAACATGTTGTTGACAACTAAACAGATCCTTAAGGCTTTAGAGGAATCAATGAGTTTAGAGCAGCACCATAAATAAAAATAGTGAATAAATCTGTTTGACCCTTAAACTATTTATTTTGTTTAGAACTTATTAAACTTCAAAACAGATATTTCATCCCATTTCAATATTTCACATTAACCCTTCTCGAATAGTTTTTACCAGCTGGTTTCCAGCTATATAGTTCTGACATGGGAAACGGGCAATCCAATCAACGTAGGCCCTCTTCTTACTTAGGGCTCGTTCTAAGCAGCCAATTGAGTTTATCTATTTCTCTTTTTTAGCATATTTCTTAAATGGCTAAATGATATATTTTCTAAAAAAACTTTATACATAAAAGATGTTTTTTAAAAATAAAATAAATTAATTTTTTAAAGTTTCTAATAATCAATTCTCAATTAATTATATATTAATCTCATAAAAAATCATATACTACTCATGTTTCTCGTTTTACACGACTCGTTGAAAAGAACGAGTCCTTATATGCAAATTAAGATTTTTCATCACACACAACACGAGATAAACCATTAGCACACGATAAATTAAGTTTTAATTATTACAAACTTGAAAATGATTATTTTTATGTTTTAGAGCAACTTTTATATAAAAAGTTTTCGCATGAATCAAACTATTTAGTAGTTTAAAAAATGTGCTAACAAAAATCGAGGTAGAATCTATGAGCATAAAAGATAGGATCATAAAAACTATAAAAAAATTGATGAAATATAAATAGCTGCAATAACAGACAGAACCTAAGAGCAAGTGCCATGACCTTCAATCTATTGCTCCTATCATGTAGGATTACATAATGATGTGAAAAAAAGAAAAAAGGAAAAGCAAAAGTTATCATCTCTTATTTAAGGGGTAGTCTTTACACAAACTTCTAATAGGTAAAAAAATAGACCAATAAATTGAATGAAGACAAATAAAATAGTATATTAGACCAAGTGCATTAAAGACAATATATTATATAGATTATCTTCTAATTAGCAAAAAGATGATATATATAAAATTAGATACGATATCACTTATGCTATAAAACTGGCTCTAAGGTCCCTTGATCCCCTGTACACTAGATCCGGAATGACCAGTGAAAAGAATCGCAGAATCAGTAACAGTACTGCTACTACTAGTATAAAGTTTCTTTCGTAGGAACAGTGCTACTAGCATTTTTAGTTTGTGAGAGAGGCTGCAGCGAAGGTTGGGTTGTCAACAGCTAAGCCGCGACGTTTCGTACTGGTTTGACCAAACCCCCCACATGGGCTTGACCAATTAAATTTTGTCGCAAACGATCGGAAAAATTCGTTCGTGTGCGTGCGTTTGTGCTCGCGTGCACTCTTCGCTTGGTCGGCCTCCTCCTGGATGTGATCCCTAATTCCGTAGTCCCCGGTTGCTGTCGCCATTATATACTCGACTCCTATCTCTCTCCTTGCTTCTTCATCTCCGATTCCTGGAGTTTTTTTTATTCTTCTATTAGGCAGACTGGAAACGAGGGTTTTTTCAAGCGGATAGGTTATCCGTCACAATTAAGGTCCCGTTCTAAACTTCAACAAAATATTTTTTTTGATTTTCGTTAACACGTTTTTTAAATTATTAAACGACATATTTCCTGTAAAAAAAGTTGTTTTAAAATATCAAATATATATATTTATTAAGTTTATAATAATAACAACTTAATTAATTATTGTTAATGGTTTTCTCGTTTTACATATGTCAACTTAAATTTTATCTTTATGAGTTTTAAACATCATATAAGGTGGTGTTTTTTCTCATTAAGATTTAGATTTTACCTCGATTTCCGTTAGCACGTTTTTTAAACTACTAAACGACATGTTTTGTGCGAAAAATTTATATAAAAAAGTTGCTTTAAAATATCAAATATATCTATTTTTCAAGTTTATAATAATTAAAACGTAATTAATCACGCATTAATAATTTTTTTTTTGTTTTGGGTGTCCCTAACTTTTTTTTTAATTAGATTCAAACGGGTCCTGAAAATTGACTGGCTAGCGATTGATGCTATCCCTCAACTAAGCGATTTTAGTATGGTAGTACCATGTGTTGTTTTCTTTGGGCCTAGGGGGCGAGTTTTCCTCGTGTTCAGATCAGTGCTGGCAGTGAACTGCTGCGCAAGTCAGGTTAGGGAGTTGATTACACGTCGTCGTTGCACTTTATAGAGATAAAGTGGATTTCACTTTGCATCGAAGTTGTGCCATGAGGGTGAAATGTTGCAAAACATGTGCAAAGACCTTAGAAAACTATGGATATATTATATCATATCCACAAATAACGAGAAGGCTAAAAGGAGTCACAACATTCTCTGCAAAATATCATTGTATGATAAAAATAGAGGTAAGAAACAAATACGCAATTCTAATTTTGGCTAGACTTCAAGAAATTCTACGATTATTTTATAGTTTATATGATGTACTTGTTTGCAGTTATTCAGAGACACATCACTACGAACGCACAGTCATGAATACGATCCCTAATAGATGCTCAAGAAGACGGTGGCTAATAACAAATTCTTAATCTCACTAAATTGCTATTGAATATGCAAACTTACTTAAATTTATACTGGTGCAAAAGTGAAAGTGTGTGCAAAGCCAATTAGTCCTCTTAACTAATCATCCGTTCTCCTCCTTTTGTCATAGAGTCAATCTGAATCTTTAAAACTATAAAACCAAAACTGAAAATCATGAAATACAAATAAGATTACCCCCCAAGACTTCGACTTTGACATTTCGCTGGTTCTCGGATCCACGCAAAACAACTACCTCCTCGTCATCGTTATCTAAGCTTTGAACCACTACAGCACCTAATACCCATATCATGTCATCATATCAGCAATCAGTTTTTTTCCCCTCCCTCGTAAAAAAAACAGTTTTTTGTTTGAAAACAAAGGAAGTATCAGCGATCTTCTTCTTGTTCTTTTCTTTTTTGAGAACAAGTATCAGCGATCAGTTGGAACTTGGAAGCATTACGACAGCGATATGGAAAACCTTTTATCGGATAATCTTGCTGAAGCTTTGAACTCTTCTATTTTATATGAAGAAGATAAACTGTGTTCAAACTTCAAAGCTGACTTTGGAACATTTGCTCAGGCCTATCTACAGAAGCGTTCCCATGAATATAACGAATATAATACATGTAGCATGCCCATAAATGAAAAACAGAATCACTATTTAGCTACACTCTTTGATATCTTTATACCATTATATATGTATATATATCATGTAAAGTTTTATCTAGGACTAGTCAAATGCAAACACAGCTCAGGTGATCTGGTTGCATCATCTTTTAGTGTGCTTGCAGATTCCCCCCTAAACTGTACTACCGTGCTTAGAATTGCCACGTGCACGGGAATGAAATACTAGCATATATTACCTAAAGTCGAAGATGAAAATGAATTGCTTCGAAAAGGAGGAAAGAACAAAGCAAGAAACCAGACCCACTTGTAAAAAAGACAAGACACATATATATCCTCTGGAATTCCACTACCAATTGCAGCATATTTTCAGTGGAGCCGCCCTATGTACCTCCAGTATATAAATTCCCTGATTCGTGACACTGAAAACGACTTCCATGAGCAACAAGCATATCAAATCGAGGTTGCCCAAATATTTATTTCCGTGGAGTTAGGTCATAATTTACATGGTCGCAACGTCCACGGTTCATTTGTGGAAAGTCAATACCATTATTTGCGGGAAAAATGAAAAAGTAGCTTGGTGCTGATCCTCTATAGCTAGGAAGTGGACATCATCATATCATATCAGTGATATAAGTGGGTATATAAGAACTGAGAAGTTCACCACCATATGTTGATATCAATTTTGATAGAATCTACCCTTCTAAAAGATAATAGAATGGAGTAGAAATCATGTAGGATTTATTTTTTGTTGGAGGAATTCAGGATTCCATTAAACTTTGGTTCCAACTAAATCAGTGGAAACCAAATCAAGCACGCACTCAAGAGCCTCATGAAGACATGAAGATAGATTTGGGCATTTGGCCCATACGAACGCAGCAACAAAAGCAGCCAGTTTATCTGCTACCCTGTCACACTCTCTTAAGTCTTAAGCACAAAACAACACTATTCTCGGTGACCAATACCATCCAAGCAATAAGAAAGAACGTCAACAAAACTTAATGGGCCAGCCAATAAGCTTAACATTGAATCTAAGGATTTGCCTCTTTGGGATATAAAATTTCAACGGCCCACTAATCCTCACCCAATGGGCTTTTGGACTCCGTTTAAACCGACAAGTTCCGTGGTGTTTGAAAGTCCTGAAGATAAAGATAAAGATAAAGATAAAGTGTTTCACGCAAAACGAGGTGACAATAACGTGTGATTAATTAAGTTTTAATTATTACAAACTTGAAAAATGGATTAATCTAACATTTTAGAGCAACTTTCATATTAAAAATTTTCGCACGTAACGCACCGTTTGGTAGTTTGAAAAACGTGCCACGAAAGTTTATTTTTTATCTGTACTGTTTTAGTACTTTAGAACGGGGCGGCATGGCATTCTGGGCTTCTTTCAGGGCATTGATCATCAGGGTGCATTTGTCCAGTACCATGATAAGACCATGTAATGTAATGTTTGCTATTATATTCTAAAATCCATAAGTCACTCATAACCATATATATGCCCATAAAAATATACTCCCTCCATCCCATAATATAACAATCTAAAACTGGATGTGACATGTTCAGATTCATCATACTATATTATACTATGCTATGTAGTGTTTCATCCAATCTTAAATTGTTATATTATGAGACAGAAGAAGCATTATACATGTCAAAATCAAGCACAAGAAGCAAACTCACTTTTCGAGAAACCAAAATAGACCGCATACTCCCTGACAATAAATTATTGTGCACTAATAACTGGTAAAACCCTTGCTTCTTCAGGCAAATATTTACTCTCTTCGTCCCATAAAAACCAAATATTTATGAATGTAGGTATAAACCTAGACAGTAAATATTTATGGGACGGAAAAAGTACCTTTTTAGAAAACTTTTCTAATACACTTTTAAAACTAACTCATCTACACTTTTTTATCTTTTAGCCATGTCACTGTGGCCATTGCCGCACAATCACCATGGTCAGTGCCATGGATTGCTTTGCCTCGTCAGCCATAGTGGCATCACAACTGTTCCTTAAAATTGTGGCGTCGTTTTGTTTTTTTTTCTAAAAAGATTTTGAAAATACAGAGTTTTTCCCTTTTTCTGTTTGTGCAAGGGAAAGCGAACAGGGGATGATCTACATTCACTAAGGACGCGAGGCTGCAACTGGACACCAAAAAACGGTGACATCGCTTCATATACGTGACGAAGCACGAACATATATGGAAACACGAAACAGAACAAAACAGCCAGTCAAAGCATTCGTATATTGTTCGTTGTCGCTTCTTGTATTTACCAGGTACCAGCAAACTCTAATTAAATTAAGTATCTTAATCAGTAAGATATAACCCTACCTTTGCCACCTCATGTGCTTTTATTCAAAAAGAGAACGGAAAATGAGCCCAAAGATGCGAAGGCACTCTTATCGTCCCAGCAAATTCTACCGTACGATTATATCTTCGCTCATCGCTCGCCGTAGAACCGTGAAGGTAAACCAGCAGCACTAATCTACCAGCTACGTCACGCAGCAATATCAGACTAAACTTGGAAAAGTATGGCATGCCAAGTCTAGAAGCAGCTAAGTAAAATTGATGTGCACTGCCATTAGCTCAAGACTTACGTACCTTGGGAAGCGCACGTGGTGATAGATACATGCCACTTTAGTCAGGCAGGTCTTCCTTAATTTTCAAGAATTCACACACTGCCACCATCCCAAGACTATCACAGACAAGTCATCGGTGAAAAAATGACCTGGAAGGCTAGAACAGTAAAAAATCTGGGAGGGAACTGTACATTAATGCAACATGCATCAGTTGCCCTGTAGCAAAATTACTGTGCCTGCAAGAGTTGCATCTACTGTAGCATGTTGTCTTCGAATGGATGAGCAAGATTAGCTCAAAACTACCAAGCCGTGCTTCTCTGACTTTGGTTCAGAGAATCGAAATCCCTTTCTTTGAAAGGATCCTGCACGAGAAAGAAGCGGGTGGTCAAGTCCACGTTGCAGTTCAACACGAAAGGGAGTTAAAACTTAACAGAACCAGCTTGCAGAAAGATGCTTCTCATCTTTGCCTACGATAGCTGCTGAAGTTAGCGCCAACAATATTGAAGTCATACTTTTGGCAACAACTTGGGCCGTTATACACTGTTCAAAGTTTCTGACTAATCAAATGGCCAAAAGGTCGTTCATGCGAACGTGACTGGCTCGTGCTAAAGGCAAAGCTTTCCGAATTGTACTTCACACCAGTAGCCAAGTGAGGTTTAAGGTAGGCGATCTTTTTTAAGTGGTCGTTTGCGAAAATTAATTTTCATAACTAGGTTTATTATTAGCGTATAATTAATTGAGTGTTGACTATTACAAATTTAAAAAATAAATTTATTTAATATTTATTTTGAAAAACTTTTATATAAAAAGTTTTAAGTGATAGCAGATATCCAGCAAATAGCTCGATCATCCTTGTGCAAAAAGGACTGGTAGCCTGAAAGGATTAAGTGACATCTAAAATCTTGCTTTCCTTGCCTCTATCCCTACTTGATGATTAAGTCTGCAGACAGAGTATTTTTCCTAAGAGATAAGTGATGATTTCTGCGGGCCAACTAGCAAAGCGACATATATCCTGAATTCCTGACGAATTTTTTTAGAAATATTATTATTTTAATGAAAAATTAGTTGGCACCTGGATAAATTCGTAAAATTAGGGACCCGTTGTTCAACAGGTCCATATCGAACGATCGAGGAGCGAGTGGGCATGCAGATTGAACGGCTGTTGTTTGATTGGGTCCTGTCGAATAGTGCCAGTTTGACAGGTCCCCAGCACGGGCCTATCGAATGCCGGCTGTTCGACAGGCCAAGGAACACACCAAAATAAGTATTTTTTTAATATTTGGTTAGCAATTTTTAACTTGTTAATTTTCTTCGGTGAAAAATACATTGCATTTGTAATTTATTTATTTGAAAAATACATTGCATTTCTAATTGATTAATTTATGTAGTTACAGATTCTTTATTGTTTTCGTTGGCATTGTTGGTTTCATGGCTTTGCCGTAATATCTCTGTCCTTGTAAGACAACACCGAATGGTTGACGTTGCCCTAGAGGATGACGGAGAAATAATGCAAGGAGGAATAACCAACTTTATCGATAGAAAAATAAATTAACCATTAGTTTTTGATTACTCATTCGTGACGCATATACCAATATAAGAGAGTTAAGATGTTGCATAGATGAGCTATAAGAAATTATCGGTCGCGACGAATCGGGCTTGAGCTTGTCTACAGACCCCTTCTACATCGTTCAGCGTGTACTGCAACTTCGTGTTCCTTCATTCGTGCTCCTTCAACACATAGCAACGGAATGCAATTTCTGAAGGCCTCTATCATGCACCCAAATGACCAAAAAGCACGACGAAGTACATTTTTCCCAGTTTAATTCATCTCATCGAGAATAGCCATGTATGTGCCCGGGTTTATTGCCTGCATCACCTCCAATAGTGGGGATGGTTGTGGTAAGAATCCTCGTAACTTCCAAACCTCATCTCCAGTGCTTTCTGCTTTGCCCTCCAAATCTTGTCGTACGATATCTGATAGCCGTACTCTTTCTCTACGTCATACATTATTGTGAATGACGACCAAGAAGTTTTTTCTACAACCTTTGAATACACCATTTGTGCCACAAATGCAACCATCATGTTTCTGTGAACGAAAGGGGTATTGTCCAACAAACAAGTATGTTGCTCAATTCCTAAAGCTACCCATAAGTTGTCATGTTGTGGCTTGTAACTATGCACTCTCCAAGGACATTCAGGATTTGTGCACTTCACGTCATACGTCATCCTATTTGAAATCTTCACCCTAAACTCCCGCCTCTACAGAAAAGTCCACCTCTTCACTGCATCTTGTAGGTGCCCTTTGTCGTGAAACATTTGTCCAACTTGCACTTGCTTACAATCATACTGCCAGTGGGCATGTAAACTATTGTTAACCCTCAGACGACTCATCGACATGGTCATCCAATCATCAGGTACATTGGTTTCCTTGTCCCACTATGCTGTATCTTGGCCTTCCACCACAAATGCAATGTATTCCTCGTTTTTCAGTTCCATCTTTTCCACTGACGCCTCATTCTCCTCCGCTACATCAACAGCCAATGGTGAGTCCGGCTCATCGTCATCCGATTCATTGGCAGGACAATTACTATCGGGCACAACGAACTCTACCGATGCAATAACCTCTTCCGGTGCTTCGCCTTGACCACTTCTGCAAACATTAACGTCTTCTATGGTCTCGATAGGAGTTTGTTCCACCTCCGTGTGGCTTGTCTCGCCATTTCCAAAAACATCTATTTTCTTTTGCACCAGTATTGCCATACTATACCCTTTTGCTCTTACTTTAGCCACAAATTTTCTCCAACTCCTAGTAGATGCAAGCTCTACTACTCTCCATTGTCATCCATATTCAACTCTTATTGGCCACACAACTTTTATGATAAATTTTTTCAACAATGGATCTTCCTCGAACATATTATGCAACCTCCCTAACACGTCGTTCATAACCAACTGCTCTGGTGCATTCAGACTAGTATCAACGAATGCATATACGGTCAAATCTACCCCGCTATCACAAAGTTGTATAGGAGCATCACCATAGTACACACGAACGGGCACATCACCTGACATCCTGAAATAACATGCCAAATTGTCTTACTATGTTACTACCCAATAAATTCACCTATTGTTACATTATTGCTCTAACGTAATCTAACTAAATTTCACTACTTAAATATAACTTCCTTTTGGTTTCTACTAATACTACACGTTAATTTCTTCTCAGTGATCACTACTTATAAATATCTTCATGTTAAGTTGTACTAATACTCGAATATTCCTGATACTCCATATTTATTTGGTCACTACTTAAAAATTAATACATTGCTACTCACCTAAAAAATTATGTACTAACCTACTACTAACTTCAACACATTACTAGTATAATATTTGCACTAACATCCAACAATGATTAACAGAAAAAAAATTGCGTCGTACTTAGGGTTTAGGATTTAGGGATTAGAAATTTATACCTTTAATGTCGCTGCTCTCTTCTGCACAGTCGCGCGGACGTCTTCTCCCTAGCCACACAGCTCTTCTCACCGGTCGAATGTCGCAGCTCAGCACTAAATTTCACTACTTAAATATAACTTCCTTTCGATTTCTACTAATCCTCAACGTTAATTTCTCCTCAGTGATCACTACTTAAAAATTAATATATTGCTAATCACCTCAGAAAATATGTACTAACTTTGAACTATTTTCAACATATAACTAATTAACTATCTATACTAACAGTGAACAATGAGAAATGATAACAAATTATACGTACTAACATTCAACAATGAGAAACGACTAACAAATAACAAGCCTGTTGGCGCAGAATTTCGACCCGTCCAGCAACCAAACGGGTTCCACGTTACCACGGCGGCCTGGGAGGTCTGCTTAACTCCAGTGCAGGTCCAAATGGCTTACCTAGTCGTAAGTAGAGCGTGTCAGTTGATTTGATCTGCAATCAACAAGATTAAACAAATAAACCATGTGAGAACCGATGGCCAACCGGCCGATAGGCCGATGTCGCATCGTGAAGGCCTGGCCGATAGGGCAAACCTATATCGGCTTACTTGAGGTAGTAATAAGATAGAACTAATAAAGCAGATCTAATCTCATCGGTCCATGCGATCATGTTTATAACAAATTACTAGAATCGGCCGATGAGGGTAGCATGAAGATAAATACACTAGCTAATACTCTAGTGTAAACTTATACAAGCCAATCGGCCAATATAAACATACCAACCACAGAGAGATCCTGAGAATACCCTGTAATCAATGTATTTATATTTACCAATCCACCTGCATAAGTGGCAAACACATGCAAGAACATAAAATAATCACATGCATTAGGTAAGACCGGCTGAAACCCCGGCGCTATCCTTAATTACAACCAAAAACAGGCTTTAGGTTAAACCTCGAAACACGACTAAGGTCGATAGCAACTCAAAGTGTAGATCGAGAGCTAACATAAAGAAAATCAAGTCTTCGATCGCTTTTGGGGATGGTAAATGTATTGGACAATTTAGCCAAGCATAAGAATTAAACCATCGTCAGCAATACACCCTAAAACGAGTAAACCGCTGGCAAGGCTTAATTAAAACACCTGTCAAAACTATTCAAAACATGATAATTGACGATCGCATCATCGAGGCTTAATGTGTCTAAAACGACACATTAGCCCCGACGATGCAAATCGTCGGGGACGAATTCTTACCTCTGCTCCGAGGAAGCAAGAACTCGTTGAGGAAGACCTCTTGCGAGGGTTGGCGATGCGCCGAAAGTAGATTGAACTGGTTTTTGTGTGATTGATTCGAGAGAGTTTACATGTACCAACTATCGGGATATTTATACCCGAGGTTACAACAGAACCCTCGTAGGGCACGATCTTATCTACAACAAACAAGTCCTTGCGGCAGACTTAAGCCACAGATTAGATCTATACTACTTAATTTACAAGATACAATTGCCTAAAACCGAGCTTTACCTCTATTTAGCAACTTCCTTGAAGCTTACTTCGAGCCCAGACCAAGCCCACGTTGACACTGTCAACTCACAATCCGCATCGGCCCATGACCAAACCAAATCCGTATCGGCCGATACACTCTTTATAGCAACACTTCCCCAGTCCGATACGGTTACCGGGTCCGATACAAAACCTGGTCCGACTCCAACTCGATCCTTCTTCTCTGCTTCGGTTTCCTCTTTCCTTTCCAAGTCGATTACCAAAATCCATCGTCAACACATGCCCCCCAATTCCGCTTCATTATATAATGTGGCGGAATTAGCTCCAGGGAACTCATCGACTTTTTGCTAGGTCTAACCTGAAAACCGCACAGATCCAGATTCGAACCCTTCCGCCGCCGATTCGACAAACCCCTCGCGTTCTTCAATTCCGGCGACCCCTCGGCGTCTCGTCAACATCAACCCCCTTCACAGCGACCCCTCCAACGACAACGATGGCCTCTGCCCCGTTCTACGCCTCCGAGGTCCCTGCGGTAAGTAAATTCCTCCAAAATCCGCATTATTACCTTTTCCGCCGATTTCTCCAAGTTAGATCTTTACTTTCTGCCCCCCCAGGCCTCATATTTTCATCGTCGTTCTCACGTTTTAGGTCTTCAAAAACCAAATCTTGATTCCCACCGACGATAAGTCCCATCGCTTCCTCTTGGGCCCCATGGGCGACTGCGACCCAACCTGGCTCATCAACGCCGAAACAGACAGAATTCCTTTCAGGCAAGCCAAACCCACTGTCTCGGCGTGGAAGCACACCTTCAGGTCATGGCCATCAAAGCTAAACGGATATAGGACCTGGCACAAAAGAATCGCTGCCGTCAAACAAGTCCACTGGGACGAGATTGGAATCGGCCAATGCATAACTCTGTCCCTGGCCGATACCAAGAAGAATGAGCCATTAATGTCAGCCGCCAGCTACTTCTGGTCAAATACCTTGAACGCCTTTATGTTCAAGCAATGTCCGATGACCCCAACCCTCATAGATACCAAGGTACTCACAGGATTGGATATCAGCTCCGAGATCAACCCCTTCAGCCTCCTGGTAAACAGCAGCCACAAGTTGAAGACCAAGAAAATCGGAGGCTGGTCCGGATATATCTCTGAACACATGGAATAGGGATCGGTCTCAGAGCGAGAACACGTAGCTTTCCTGACATTGTGGTTGGAGAGATTTGTCTTTTGCGGGTCGACCTGCGGCCCCACTACAAACTGTCAACACTTGGCTCAAGCTTTGGTCGACAAGAGACAAATCCCCTTAGGCCGATACCTTCTAGGAGCTGTATATCGGCTACTCCATGTTTCCACACAAGACTTGATGTTAAAACAGACTGTGGCTCATGGAGGACCATGGTGGTTCGTTCAACTCTGGCTAACCATATACACCAACACCATGGTTGATCGGCCACCTCTATCAGATTCTCGCTTCCCATCAAAATATGCCGATCACGAAGACCCTAGGAACAGAAGATGCATGTCCTACGGGGAAGCAGCCTCCATCTATCCCGGCGCAGATCAATCGGCCGATGACATGGCTACATGGTTCATCCGTTTCTTCACCGGCCCTCCATCAGCCAAGATGGATATGTTTGTCTATACATCGGACCGAGACTTCGAGCTTCCAGATGATCTGCAACTGAGCTTAATAAATGATGACATGGAATCAAGGGAATTGTTCATGATCGGCCTCACTCCATGCCTGCTCCCAGTAGGCGTCTTTCAGGGAAGGAGCACCAGCTTGTCCTATGAGTTTTACACCCCAATGACAGCTGCTAGACAATGCGGGCTCGGTCAACTTCCCATTAGCTTGCATTTTCATAAGCTCCTAGAGAGCAGAGGCACAGTCCCATCGGCCCTGATCATGAACAAAACAATGGAAATCGAGCTCCCCAATCTTGGTGACTGTGATCGGCTGCATCTGAGTGCCTTCATGCACATTAACTTCCAAACTTGGTGGCAAGAGTGGGCCGCTCACATCTTTCATCAATCGGCCAGGTTCTATGTGACAGAACTTATTCAAGGCATCAGCCCTCAAGTCCCGGATGAGCCGATTCCATCTGTGAGCAACAGTGGACGGAAGATCTTCTACGCTCAAGCCGTAGCTCCCTCGGGGTCAACCATTTTGGAGTCTATCATCGGCCTTACTGCCCCAAAAGTGACATCACTTCTCTAAGGTCCGATGCTTAAAGAAAACCCCAAGAGGAAGGCGCCGGCCAAAGGCAAATCGCAGAAAGCCAGCAAGAAGGCCAAAACAGATGACCAGGCCGAAGCCGAAGAGCTAGACCCCTCCTTGGAAGAATTCCTCGAAGAACAAGTGATGGAGGAGGAAATCGATGCAGCAGCGACTGATGCACATGAAGAAGAAAACCCATCGGTCGAAACCACCCAAGAGCCATCGGCCGAAACTGCTGAGATCCCAACGGCCGATGACCAAGATGATGCCCCACAACCAAGAAGGACTAGGCACGCAGTTCGCAAGGTCAATATACTCTCTTCTTTGTATTTGCATAATCTCCTTGCACTGTCACACTTTAACTTCCTATCCTTTTCAGGCTGCGGTGTCGTCTGTATTGAAGGAGAGAACTCAATCGGCCCCTTTGCCAAGATCCAAGAAAACAACTTTACAACGACGCGAACGAGCCAAGGCACGACTGAGAACCCCTTCTCCTTCTCCACCACCCTCTCCGACTGTCTCGGTAAGAGTTCATTGTTTGCATAATTTTTCTAACCACATAACCCTACTCACCAATTTCCTGCTTTTTCAGCCTAGGGCTCCATCACCTTCACCACATCGGCCAACCCCCCCGCCTGCTATGTCAACACAGCAAAGGGAGGCCGATGCAAACACCACCAATGCTTCAACACAGGTAACCACGATTACCCTGATCCCCTTTCTGCCGATTCCTGATCAACAAGGCTAACCTCGACCCATGTTGATATTTGCAGAACCTAGCCGATATGTTCTCCTTTGATATCAGCCAATTTCTCGATGATGAGGACAAGGAGCTGCCCAGCACAGCCAGGGCACCAATCTCTGATGATCTGAAGAATCGGCTGGCCGATATTGGGAATCGGCTAGAAGCCTCGCTGGAGTGTTTGGTAGAAGACTGCTCCTCCATCAGAGTCAGGGTACAAGAAATCCAAGACGAACTGCCCGAGGACCTGATGGAAATCCTTACGCCGGCCATCTTCCTGGAACAATACCGGTTCAAGCTCTTCAGAGCAAAGGAAAGACTTGCAGAGCGACGACAGCGCGAACAACTGGAATCGGCTCTGTCCGCTAGCAAAGCCCAAGTGAATGCCGATAAGACCAGGTTGGACGAGCTAGCGGTGGAGCCGATCGTGCTGAAAAATAGGCTTGAAGAACTCCGTCGCCTCGAGGCAGAGCTAGAATCGAAGCTGGCCGCTACACGCCAAGAAATCCAGGAAGTCGAAGCCGGGATAGCTGCATCACCCAAGATCATAGAAGATCAGACGGCAAAGCTCAAGGCATCGGCCAAGTACCTCGCGACCCTAAGCAAATCACTGAAACCAATCCCAGGGACGACGGCCGATGATGCCCAGGCTATCGAGGACGTTGAGCAAATCCGTCGTAAAGCAATTGCTGCTATTGCAGACTTCCTAGGGTGATGTAGCATATGTTATTTCTATAATGTATAACCATACACCTTATCGGCCATGCAGCCGTATCGGCCATGCAGCCGAATCTGTTTCGAATTTGTTCTGAAAATTCCAGCCTAATTTATTGCTTCTGAAATCCTCTCACACCTTATCGGCCGTACAGTCGAATTTGTGTTGAAAACTCCAGACACATATATCTTTAATATGAACAATCTCATTATAAACAATCCCATCGGCCAGAGAGCCGAAGTCAATCGCCAAACTGAAAAATCCTTGAGAATTCCAACTGAAAAATCCTTGAAAATTCCTGTATATAAACAATCTCATCGGCCAGAGAGCCGAAGTCAATCGCTCTCATCGGCCAGAGAGCCGAAGTCAATCGCTAAACTGAAAAATCCTTGAAAATTCCTGTATATATATATGCCCCCCAAATTTTGGAAGATGAAGGCTCATATTCTGGAATTTTGAACTAAGGGCGATAGTATTTACCGACCATCTAAAGACGATGCTTGACTACATCGGCTGTAATCATAAATCGGCTAGAGGGGCCGATCATGAGTCAATCCAGATACCGGGATAATATTGTTTCAAGTATTTGCCATTGAGAGCTCGTCCATAAATCTCGCCATCTAATCCCTTGAGCAGATAGGCATTGTGAGGAACACATCGATTAATTCGAAAGGGGCCTTCCCAATTGGGTGACCATTTGCCGAATTTATTATCTCTGGAGCCAATCGGCATTATTAATTTCCACACAAGGTCTCCTTCCTCAAACGATTTGGCAACAACCTTTTTATTATAATGACGGGCCACTCTATCTTTATCACGCTTGATTTTCTCTAATGCCCGTAATCGAACATGTGCCAAATCATCCAATTCATCACCCATAAGATTATGGTACTCATCGGCTGTCAAGTCGTCTTGCAAAGCAATTCTTCTTGAGCCGATGGCGGTTTCCCACGGCAGTACAGCTTCATGCCCGTAGACCAGTTGATAGGGAGACACTTGGATTGCACCATGGCAAGCCATCCGATACGCCCAAAGGGAATCGGCCAGCGTTGTATGCCATTGCCTCGGTTGTTCGTCAATTTTCCTCTTGATTAATTTACAAGATACAATTGCCTAAAACCGAGCTTTACCTCTATTTAGCAACTTCCTTGAAGCTTACTTCGAGCCCAGACCAAGCCCACGTTGACACTGTCAACTCACAATCCGCATCGGCCCATGACCAAACCAAATCCGTATCGGCCGATACACTCTTTATAGCAACACTTCCCCAGTCCGATACGGTTACCGGGTCCGATACGAAACCTGGTCCGACTCCAACTCGATCCTTCTTCTCTGCTTCGGTTTCCTCTTTCCTTTCCAAGTCGATTACCAAAATCCGTCGTCAACAAAGCCTCATACTTACGGATTAAAAATTCACAAGCCTCATACTTGAGGATTAAAAATTCACAAGCCTCATACTTAAGGATTAAAAATTCATACCTTAACCACCGTCACTTCTTCGGCCATCGTCTTCCCTTCCCTCCCGACTGTCGCCTCCCCTCCCTCCCGGCAGTGCTGGCTCTCCCGCGTGACGGCGATGGCAGCGCCGCAATGGCGACGGCACCGATGATGTGGTCCTCAATCTCTTCTGAAATTTTTTGAATCGCGACTGGGTGGGGAGACGATATAAAGGGGCCTATTGAACTCCCATTGTTCGATAGGGCCGGTGCGGGGGGACCTATCGAATGACCATGGTTCGACAGGCCTTGCGGCTGCCAAGTGATGGGCCTGTCGAACGCTCGCAGTTTGACAGGTCCCTGTCGAACGCCCGAAGTTCGACAGATCCTAGTCGAACGCGCCGTTAGATTGCAAGGCCTGTCGATTCTCCGCCGTTCGATAGACCCCTAATTTGACGAATAAATCCGAGCGGCTACTATTTTTGCGATTTTTTATTAAAATAATAATATTTCTAAAAAAATTCAATTCCTGACAAACTCTTAACCGTTGAAATGGCATGGAAATGAGGTTTATTTCCACATTCATGAAGCAAGCAGACGATAAGTTGGAACTGAACTGAAACGAAATGCTTACGGAAAGTTTTACTGGTATTCAGCACGAGCACTCACAAGTCACAGGTGACAGGACGCGCTTCTGAAGAAAAGTCACCGTGCCTTTCTTCCTTTAGCCACCTTCACTAGTTAATGCAGATCACAAGATTCACAGCTGCAGCACAGAAGGAAGACTCCGTGTGTAAAGCAAATGATAACAATATTTGACTACATTAGCATAAAATGAGAAATCCGATTAATTTCACTGATTTCCCGTCTATCCCGTGGCGCCATTCATACTTCAGCATCACAATTCACAAGACAAGATCCCCAAGGTTGCAACTTGCAAGAAAATAACAAGTGTCATGCTTGGCCCCACCCATACATGCCTATATAAGCCAAGTCATGCTTAAACAACACAGAAGGTCGGCTTGAGCAAACATTCCATACACTGAGGATGGCCGAGCCTCTGCACACAAGCAACAATGGAGGTGCTGAAAGGGGTCCAAACGCTGCATTTGAATCGGAGAAGACGCTGCAAACAACAAGAAGGTTGCAGAGATTTGATTCACTGCACATGGAAGCTGGAAAGATTCCAGGAGGCCAAAGCCATGCAGCCAAGGTTTGTTCTTCAAACAGACAATTGAATTCCTATAACACTAACAGTATACACTTTTTCGTGAACTTCAACTTGATAAGAATACTACCAGAACTTCACAAAATGGAGGAAGAATATTTTGAAAAGAAATGTTCTGCAGCAACTAATATACTAGCTTTCTTATCATCTTAAGTTTTGCATGACTAGTGTAGCAAGAAGAAGAGATCTTCGTGTGAGCCGAATGCAATCTAATTTGAGAATATGCTTGATGCTGAAACGCAGGTTGGATGGGCGACCACACTACACTTGGCCTTCCAGAGCATAGGCGTGGTTTATGGGGACATGGGGACTTCTCCCCTCTATGTGTTTTCAAGCACCTTTACCAATGGGATCAAGGACACCAATGACATCCTTGGTGTTATGTCTCTGATTATCTACACTGTGGTTCTCCTCCCATTAATAAAATACTGTTTCATTGTTTTGAGAGCAAATGACAATGGCGACGGTGAGTAAACATCTTTCGTTCATCTTCAGAACACATGTATATGGCCACAGAGAAGTCCTTCGAAGAACTAAAGAATTATGCTTTTATTACAAGCAGAGTTTCTGCAAGATAAAAACTCAAAAGCAACTTTACCAAGAAAAGAATGATCAAAGGGGCAAACATAGAGAAATAAAAAAAAAACTCCCACCACAGTGTTTCAACTTTCAATTAATTCCCTGAATAGAATTATGGCTTAGAAACCATATACATGCAAAAATTCATTCATCATAGTTTCTCATGTCTTACCAATTTTTAATCTTGCAGGTGGAACGTTTGCACTTTATTCCTTGATATCTCGGTATGCTAGGATTAGCTTGATACCCAATCAGCAGGCAGAAGATGCAATGGTCTCGCACTACAAGTTAGAGTCCCCCTCAAATCGCGTCAAGCGGGCTCATTGGATTAAGGAAAAGATGGAAAACAGTCCAAATTTTAAGATCATGCTTTTCCTAGTAACAATTCTGGCAACATCTATGGTGATTGGCGACGGCGTACTAACTCCATGTATTTCAGGTGAGTTTTATTTCACTTTCTGAACTCATCGCTGATGACTAAATGACTATAATGTAATGTTGCATGGAAAGGATGATTAAAGCAGATATGGGTTATTAAAAGAACACAATATCTCCCTTCTGAACTACATGAACACATGGTCACATGGTAAAGTGTTTCATACTCATACATTTTTTTCCTTTTTGGTAAATATTACAGTGCTTAGCGCTGTTGGGGGGATCAAGCAATCAGCAAAGTCCCTGAATCAAGGTAAACCAATCATTATATGCTTCTCACTGTATTTCAGAGAGAGACATAAGTTTGAGAAGCCAAGTACTGCTTGGGGTGTATTTGATTTGACTTGTTTGGCCCTATCAACAGGACAAATTGCTGGCATCGCAATTGCTATTCTGATTGTCCTCTTCCTTGTTCAGCGTTTTGGCACGGACAAAGTTGGTTACTCATTTGGCCCTATAATCTTGACATGGTTTATCTTCATTGCTGGTATTGGAGTTTATAATCTATTCAAACATGATACTGGTGTTCTAAAAGCATTCAACCCAAAATATATTGTGGACTATTTTGAAAGAAATGGGAAGCAGGGCTGGATTTCCCTTGGAGGTGTTATTTTATGCATTACAGGTACTACTGCTCCCATGATCCCCAACATTATTTCTTTGCAATAAGCCTCCAATCTCTATGTTATCACCTTAAGATTTTGACAGATAAGCTTTGACACGTGTACCACATCTTTCATGAAACAGGGACAGAAGCAATGTTTGCTGACCTTGGTCACTTCAATGTGAGAGCCATTCAGGTAAGGAAGTACTTTTCCTTTCCTCTGAATGCATGCACACAAAAACTAATGGGACAATTTCGTTTCTTTCCCTATTTTGATGTCCAATACTGATTTTACCCCTATTTTTTAGGGTTTTCGCTTTTGCCCTCTTTTTTTTTTTGAATCGAACGATCGTTTTGCCCCTATTTTAGACGGTGAAGTTAACGGTGTTAAGTAATTGGCAAAATGACATTTATACCCTCACTCCTATATTTGTTCATTAATTGTGTTTTTGCCCCCATTTTATACATGTAGCTTTGAAACTTTATTTTTGTGAATATATTTAAAATCAAATGATGCATATTGACTAATATAACAACTTGGACAGATTTAGAATTTGACGAAATTATGACAAAAATTCAGTAGCATTTTGGCAGAACTTGAACAAAATTTTGACAACATTTCAATAATATTTTACACAATCATATGAAGCCATATAACAGCATCACAAAGTATGACAACATAGTAGCCAACATAGTACCACATATTAGAAGTCTAGATCATAGCCAACATATGGCCTATATCCTTGCAAAAACCCATCAATGCATTTGCACTTCATTTGCAAGATTTCCTTAATAGCTCCCCCTTCTCAAAGCAAAGTAGCACTAGTTCACATCCCAACGCCGGCATCAAATCCTCCCCGCAGCTCCTCCCTAGCCGCTGCCTAGCCCCCTCCCAGCCGCCACCTAACCCCCTCCCACCGCCGCCTCCAAACCCCCTCCTCGCCGCCTCCAAACCCTCTCCTCGCCGCCGCCTAACCCCCTCTCCCTGCCGTCGCCTAGCCCCCTCCCTGCCGCCACCTAACCCCCTCCCCGCTACTGTCGCCTAGCCCCCTCCCTGCCGTCGCCTAGCCTCTTCCGCGCTGCCGCCTCCAAGCCCCCTCCCTGCCGCCGCCTCCCCGCCGCCTAGCCCGCGCCGTCGCTCGCCATCGTCTCCTGGCTGCCACACGCTCACCGCTGTCGCCTGGCCGCCACACGCCCGCCGCCGCCTACCCCGCCACTGGATGGGATCAGGAGTTTCGATAGGAATGGAAGCCCGTGTGCGTGAACTTGGAGGGTTTCCCTACTTGGATATATCCCAAGGGTAAAAAGGTCAATAAACAATTTGAAAAATATTTTTCTTTTTTTCTCTATTTCTTTACTGCCATAAGCCCGGTCCCACTCACTTCCATCTAAACCAGGGGTAAACACCTCTTTCGGTTCAAAAAAGTGAGGGCAAAAACGAAAACCCTAAAATTATTTCTCTATTTCTTTACTGCCATAAGCCTGGTCCCACTCACTTCCGTCTATACTAGGGGTAAACGTCTCTTTCGGTTCAAAAAAAAAATGAGGGCAAAAACGAAAACCCTAAAAAATAAGGGTAAAATCAATATTGGACATCAAAACAGGGGTAGAAACGAAATTGTCCCAAAAATGTGTTCGGTCGGCTGTGTTCCCAACTCCACTCCCTCGTGTTCCACGCGCACGCATTTCAAACTGTTAAACGGTGCATTTTTTGTAAAAAGTTTTTATACGAAAGTTGCTTTAAAAAATCATATTAATCCATTTTTCAAAAAAAAAATATTTAATTAATCATGTGCTAATGAGTCGCTCCGTTTTCCGTGCGAAGGGAACGAGTTCACAACTCACCCAAACAAACACAGCCTAAGAAGCTTGAGTCTATCCAATTATGCCTATTGCAAAACTCCTAGGGTACTTGAGAAAAAATAAGACAGGGATTGAGATCCATTTGAAATTTGTAACTGTCGTTCTTGGTTTTCATACTACTATTCTTAAGACATTTAAAATAAATATTTTGTGGCGCTGCAGATTGGCTTTTCCGTAGTTCTCCTTCCTTCAGTACTACTGGCATACATTGGACAAGCTGCATATCTTCGCATCTATCCAGAACATGTTGCAGATACATTCTACAAATCAATTCCAGGTACAAACAATAACTAAAGACTGCAAACAAATGCCATGATTTGCACATTTGAAATATTAAAACTAACAAGAACTCGTTGACACTGTTATCAGACCCATTATATTGGCCAACATTTGTGGTGGCAGTCGCAGCTGCTATAATTGCAAGCCAGGCTATGATATCTGGTGCATTTGCAATCATTGCTCAGTCGCAAATTCTAGGTTGTTTTCCACGAGTTCGTGTGACCCACACTTCAACGAAGTTTCATGGGCAAGTGTACATTCCAGAGATCAATTATGTATTGATGGTTTTATGTGTAGCTGTTACAGCTATTTTCCAATCTACAGACAAGATCGGCAATGCATACGGTAAGCCTCAGCTCGAGAAACAAGTATCCCTTCTAAGTTATAAACTAATGTAAACATGGAACAAGTGATTCAATACTTGAACTCAGAGCATTTTTGCTCTAAGATATAGAATATTCTTTCTTAAGAACCATATGTTTCCTGTTTGGTGCAGTTTCTCTTATTTTCCACAGACCCATATAAATTATCAATTATTTGAGGTAATTTGATGTTACTGCAACTTAAATAACAAAAAAAAGATATACTATAATTGCTCTAGACCTGATAACTGCCCAAATCTATCAGGCAAGATTGCAAGCAATTCATAACATTAACAAGATGGTACTGCTTAAGCTGTGACAGAAGAAGAAGAACTAGAATCAGCCTAACAAATATTACGGTAATTAGCAAGAATCTAGATTCTAAGTAAGATTGACGGTGTCGACATAAGATAAATCAACAAAAATCTACTAGATTAGTCCCTTTATCCAGTGACGCCAATGATTTTATCAAACGTTCTTTAAAAAGCAAGGATGGGTATGATCTGTCAACTTGTTATGATAACATTATAAATGAACCAATAATTCTCCACATTCCAAATTCATCTATGAATTCTGTTACAATGTATCAGTTTTATGATCAGACATCTCATATCATCACCATATTGTGCAGGTATTGCTGTTGTCTTTGTGATGTTTATAACAACACTACTAGTCACTCTAGTGATGGTCATGATATGGAAGACAAGTCTTTTGTGGATTGCACTCTTTCCAGTAATATTTGGTGGTGCGGAGCTCATATACTTATCTTCAGCATTCTACAAGTTTACTCAAGGTGGATACTTGCCACTAGTTTTTGCAGCCATTTTGATGTTTATAATGGCCACATGGCATTATGTTCACGTTCATCGGTACAAATATGAGCTCCGGAACAAAGTGTCAAGCAATTATGTGGCAGAGTTGGCAGTAAGGCGAAATCTTGCCAGGCTGCCAGGAATAGGTTTTCTATACTCTGAACTTGTGCAAGGCATCCCACCCATACTTCCTCACTTGGTGGAAAAAGTACCTTCCATCCATTCAGTACTTGTGATTGTCTCCATAAAGTACTTACCGATCAGCAAGATAGAAACAAAGGAACGGTTTCTCTTCCGATATGTGGAGCCAAAAGAATACAGGGTATTCCGATGTGTGGTGCGCTATGGATACAATGATAAAGTAGAAGATCCAGGAGAATTTGAGAGCTTAGTTATTGAAAACTTGAAGCAATTCATCCACGAGGAATCCTTCTACAGCCAAAGTAGCCATTCACTTGAAGGAGAATCAATAAAAGAAATAGGAGGTGTAATGGATCCTACCTCTGAAGTTCAAGATGCAATGTCGTCCAGAAACAATTCAGACCAATACACGGCTGAACCAAGAGATGGATGCATGGATGAGATACAGTCAATTCACAAAGAGGTGGGGAATGGTGTCGTCCATCTGCTGGGAGAAACTAATGTGGTGGCAGAACCAAACGCCGATTTCCTTAAGAAGATAATAGTTGATTATGTCTACAATTTCATTAGGAAGAACTTCAGGCAACCAGAGAAGATCACATGTGTTCCCCATAATAGACTGTTGCGGGTAGGAATGACGTATGAGATCTAGATTGATGGTGATGTGCTTGAGTATCTGAGTAAGTACTCAGTAACTAACTATCTCATAGAAGATGTTTTCAGTGCTGAGTGAGGAAATGCACAAACAAAGAAAGGAGGGGGTGAGCAATCAGCATTCCTAATCCTGACCGTACCACAGAACTAGAGTGCACTCAATATGTGTACACGATGAAAGTGTCTACTAGCAATAAGTATGCACGGAGGTCATCAGGTTAAGCTCCTGATGAGATTCGTATGATGTTTTCTTTTGGAGAACCAAAACTTGTAATATGTAACATAGATTGTATAGTAGTATAGCATATACACTAATAGACAGGAAGAAAAACTTGTTATTTTGATCAATACGAAACGTCCCTAGAGACTGACAGTAGTCTAGCCTATTTATTGTACTGTAAAAGTGTTAGTACTTGAAAGGTTGAAATAATCAGATTTGGAAAAAGGTTGAAGGACCACTTGTGTGTTGAAGCCTTATGCCAGCATATCATATTTATCTTGTGTGCGATTTTGATAGGAAAGGCAACTGTGCATGATTGACTCCAGGTTCGGTATCAGTATACCAAAGCTCAATTGATGCACCGGAGCAATTCCATTGTCTCAATCGAACGCGAGTTTGGGACAGGTGAGGAAACTAGTAAGAATTGGCGCAGGCATTCCATCGAACAGTTCAGAGGCATATGGAACGAGAGAAGCAAACCCACGGGACATCGCGACATCGTACCTATGCATTCCGCCCCGGAACCCCGAATCCACATGCTCGAGCGTCGGCTCTCCGCTACGACTTGCCAAGCCACCAATCCGAGGCTTCATTCCTGCGATTCCGACAGAATTTCCGGCGAAATCAAACAAGGAGGAGGAGGAGGAGGAGGAGATCGACGAACGGGCGCGGCGAGAAGAGCGTCCACCGATTCGCGGCGAAGGTCGCGCCGTCCAGGAGCCTCCAGGGAATCGGAGGGGTCGCCGGCGCGGCAAGCCTCCGCCGCGTGAGAACTCAGGCTCCGTCGGGGGCGCCGCCGTTGCTGGCGTCGCGTGCCTCCGCCGCGAGAACAAATGGCGAAACCGAAGCCGAGTTGGGCCGGAACGGCATCCAGGGCTTCGTGCGGTAATGGGCCGAAACGGGATCGCAAGTTACGTGCAGCCCATATTGGTTGGGGGAGAACAGGATTCTGACTTGAGGCCCATACGAATTGGGCCTGAAGGAGATTTCGATTACGTGCGGCCTAATAAGGAATTTTTTGCATTTTTAATTTTATTTATTTAAAGATTTACAAAAATAATTTTTCGTTTCGAAATATTGCAGAAATAATCTCTTCTCGCTCTCTGGGAGGGCGAGTTCTAAAAATCGCCCTCCCAGAGAGCGATTTTTCTGACGTGGCAGACGGCCGTTGGGCGCCGTCTGCCGCGTCGTTGCAATTTTGCAAAAAAGTCCCTTGCCGCCCTCGGCAAGAGCGTTTTTTCACTGTTCCGCAGGGGGCCGCCTGCAAAAGGGCGGTCGTCCTGGCAATTTTGCAGGTGGCCCTCTTGCCGCCCTTATAGAGGGCGATTTTTTGCCCTCCCCTATAAAATCCCCATTCCAACTCCGCGGCCGTTATTCGCAGCCGTTGAGACTCGAGGAAAATAATAAAGGGAGGGGTGAGGAAGAAGAAGGAGAGCGGCGAAGCCCTGTCGGTGTGCACACTTGATCGCAGGTAAATACAATATCCCGCTATATGTTTGTGTTATTTATTTTGTATAGAATATATAAGAAAAGATTTTTTTTTTGAATATTTGAATAGTTGTTTAGTAAGATATTGATTTATAAATTAGGGCACGATTTAATTTAAGGAGTTTGACCTAGGACGAACCGATTTATATGAACCTACATAGAATACATTCTGATCTATGTCTATGTTATTTAAATAGTTGTGTAGCACTATAATATGGATTTAAAAATTAGGGCATGATTTATTTTAGTCAATTTGACCTAGGACAAACCGATTTAGATGAACATATATAGGATATGTCCTTATGTATGTATACATTTCTTTGCGTAGAATTTTGTTTAATATAAAATTTAACTTAGGCACAGATTGATCTAGGCAACATATTCGTAGTATGAAGTAAATTAAGTTTGAACCTGTTTATCAGGCACAATGACAAGCAAGGTCATATTTCAGATAGTTCACGGTAAAGGCAATGTTAGATATGGTCGAGATGGTGTTGATCTGTCAGAATTTAGTATGAAATCAAAGGGCATCGATAGGCCAGCCGATAAAACATTTGAGTCAGTGTATAGTTGGTTACTATGTGGATTTAAAGTGGATACAAGAGTGAACACAATGTCTCTATCCGTTGTAGTCAGTCGTGCAACGGAAGGATATTATTGGGAACTAATGCTTGTAGATAACACCGAATCCTGGAGATGTTATGTAGAGATGGCATTTGAAAGGTCCTGGCCCTTTGTTATTTTTGTGGCATTGCATGAAATCGATAGCAGTGTTACAGTGCAAACAGAGGATGGTGAAGGTCCTAGCAATGCTGTGGAGAATGTTGGACCATCGATGCGAACTGGGGGTAACGAAGCAAGGTTGGAGGAGGCAATAGGCGTGGCGAATGAGGGGGAGAGAATCGAAGCAATTGTTGAGGAAATGGAGAGGGAAGATTCTGAAAATGAGCTGGCGGAGGGCGATGAATCATCGGACGAGGAGGAAGATGTACTGCCCGTTGATTGGACAAAAACTGATTTCTCTCAACTTGTTATCTCAGAGGAGCAGCAAGCACTCTTTGAATACAAGGATAACGAGGTAATCCAAGGTGCCAGGTATGCGCATAAGGAAGACATGAAAGAGGCGGTGAAGCATTGGGCGGTCTCCTTGCATAGAGAGTTTAGGGTGGTGAAGTCTAGCAACTGTGTGTATGACGTGAAGTGCACGAAGGATGATTGTCCGTGGCGCGTTCATGCATATAAGGGAAAATGGAATGACTATTGGAAAGTGAGCATTGTTGGTGAGCACACATGTTGGTTGCCAGGGGTTGATAAGTATCACCGCAACATCACCTCAGTTTTTTTTGCCAGTGAGATGTACAGCGATGTGGTTTGTAACACGGACTTTGAACCGGGCTCCATTATTAGGCACATTGAAAACAAATTCAAGTATACTATAAGCTACTACAAGGCTTGAAGGGCGAAACAAAAGATTTTGGAGATGAGGTATGGCACATTTGAAGCATCCTATGATAACTTGCCTCGTCTGTTAGGCACCATTGCTCAGAGAAACCCCAATACCTATTACGACATTCAGACCTTTCCGTTGTTTAATGACCCGAGCAAGAGCGTGCTGCAAAGAGCCTTTTTCTCGCTGGGTGCTTGCATCAACGCATTTGTGCACTGTCGCCCTGTGTTGTGCATAGATGGAACCTTCTTGACAGGCAAATACAGAGGTCAGATACTGACGGCGATTGGAGCCGATGGGAACAACCAGGTGTTACCTATGGCATTTGCATTTATCGAGAGTGAGAACACCGAAAGCTGGTATTGGTTCTTGGAGAGAGTTCGCTGGCAAGTCGTGCGTATAAGGCCCAATGTTTGCCTCATTCATGATCGTCATGCGGGCATGTTGAAGGCAATTGACTACCTGCAGAATGGTTGGCCGGAGAGGGGACTTCCAGCTAGGTGGCATGATGTTCGAAGTAGGTGGTGCATGCGTCATATGGGAGCTAATTTCTACAAGCAATTCAAGAACAAGCACCTGATGGATCTATTTAAGAGGCTATGTGGTCAAAATCAGGAGAAAAAATTCAATGAGTTGTGGAGGAGGTTGGATGAGCTGACAACAAAGCAAACCGACGAGCAATCTCGTCGGCCACAGGATGACGATCCTCCAGTACCTCTTGGTCCACTACATGATGACCCGCCAACAATGAGAAGAAGGTCGGCATCATCAATACATAATTTCTCGCAGTGGATAGAGAATGAACCGAAAGAAAAGTGGTCTCTGTTGTATGACACTGACGGGTCTCGGTATGGTATAATGACAACCAACCTGGCCGAGGTGTACAACTGGGTGATGCGAGGAGTGCGAGGACTCCCACTGGTCGGTATTGTGGAATTTATCCTTCATGGCACTCAGGCATACTTCAGGGACAGATACAAGAAAATTGCCCCTTCGATGCAAGATAACAACATTGTATTTGGGAGTGTGGTGACAAAGTATATGCAAGATAAAATAGCAAAGGCTATGAAGCACAGAGTTATTCTCCAAGGTACCCAAGTTCATAGGTACGAGATCATGTGTGTGGACAGGCGAAGGCGCGGCATCAACCGCGTTCAAGCTGTGCAGGAATGTGTGCTTCATGCGGAGGGCAGTTGCAGTTGTAGCTGCATGAAGCCCAAGCTTAGACATCTGCCTTGTTCACACGTACTTGCAGCAGCTGGGGATTGCGGCATACTTCCCGATATCTATGTGTCACCCTACTACAGGAAAGAAGCAATATTTCATACATGGAAGGAGGAGATATATGGGTTCGGGATATCTGGATCTTATACAACTCTGAGGCCACAGGTGTTCTACATTCCAGATCCGTCGAAGTTAAGGTTGAAAAAGGGCCGGCGTCAGTCGAGACGCATCAGAAACGACATGGACGAGTCGGAGGCAGGGGGGAGGACTCTACGGTGCAGCAAATGCGATGAGCGCGGGCATACTTACAAGAAATGTCCAAAGAATTCGTAATCTCCAACCGTCCCAGGTTCTGATCTATCTGGACAGGCAACCGATGGCTGCCGTCCATCGGGAGAAGGAACAACAACGAGGCGACCACGTCCTAGGCGTTCTCGTGCGTCGTCTACGTCATCCGTTGGCGATGCAATGACTTGATTATTCCTGGCAGCCTTTTAGTCTAGCGGTGATCCAATTGATGTAGTATTTATAATGTTGTTGTCATTTGTCATGTGTGTAATATTTATCCTTGTGAGACATGAACTATTGTAATGTTGCTATCATTTGTGTAGTGTACCTTTAGCGTTACGAATTACCATTGTAATGAACAATTTGTGTAATGTTTTTTTCGTTATAAATTGCTTATTTGTAATCACTCTTATGTATGCAGGTATGGCGGACGAGACACCAGCTCTCCTCAGTAGGGCACTGGACAGGAGCCACCATTCGTACTTGCCGGCGGTGCAGGGTGCGTAGCTTACCACCTTTCGTCCACGCCCGTCGCGCGAGTTGTTGCGGGCCAATCCGCGACACGTTCCGTGGTATGATAGAGCTTACTTGATGGCATTTTTTGGCTATTTGGAAATATGTGGTACTAATGTTGAACTCCACGGTACGCAGGTTGCGCGAGGCAGGCCTGATAGCGATATGCAGGCTTGTTGAGGCGCGGGCGGACGAGAACGACCCGGCCAAGCGCTGGGATGCGGACCGGTCGCTGCTGGCTGCTTTGGTAGATCGGTGGCGGCCGGAGACGCACACGTTCCATCTCCCCTGCGGGGAGATGGCACCTACGCTGCAGGACGTCGCTTACCTGCTTGGGCTTCCACTGGCCGGGGAGGCTGTCGGCCTAGTGGACGGTGCTGGTGGCTGGAGGGAGGATATCATGGAGCGATTCGCTCCCGTGATGAGGCTACCTGGGCTCCCTGGAGTTGCTCCCCCGAACATGTACACCACCGCCGGGCCTACGAAGGCTTGGCTGCTGCAGTTCACAGTAAGTTAACTTTTACACTTTTTAGCATTTTTAATTTTTATTTTTTAAAGATTTGCAAAAATAATTTTAGGTTTCAAAAATTTGCAAAACTAATAATGCTTACACTTTGTTACTTTCCTAGAAATCTTACGAGTTTTAACATCGTTTGCTTTTTGTTGTAGACCGACCAGCTCCACCCCGACGCCGACGGGTACTCGCTCAGACGGTCCTTAGAGGCGTACCTACTGTGGATGTTCGGCTGGGTGATGTTCACCAGCACCACCGGGCACGCAGTAGACAGGGGCCTGATCCACTACGCCCGGGCGATCGCGGATGCGGAGCTAGGGGCCGTGCCGAAGTGGAGCTGGGGTTCGGCAGTCCTCGCAGCCACGTACCGTGCGCTGTGCGAGGCCTGCTGCAAGACGGATCCTGGAGCGATTTTCGCGGGCTGCCCTCTCCTTATTCAGCTCTAGGCAGTTGAGCGGTTCGCGATTGGCCGACCGATCGTTGACACCGCTGCGTACGCTTCAGGACCGGCAGCCGACCACCCAGCCGACGGGCCGACGATGGGCACGTATTGATGGCGCCGCAACGTAAGTACAAATTGTTTTCATTTCAAATTTCAGATTATGTGCGACTGATGTTCTGACGAGTTGGTTCTCCTTGTGTCGCAGCGCCGTTACGCCCACGTCCAGGTCAGACGGAGCTACCCGGAGTTTGTCTTCGAGTTCGACCGTCTGCAGCCTTCGGACGTCGTCTGGGAGCCCTACACGCACCACGTGGTTGCGGAGAGAGCACCTCTAGGTCTGTCTGCCTTGTGCACGCGTGACGCGGCGTACTGGTTGACGGTGGTGCCGTTGGTTTTTGACATCTTCGTCGAGCCTCACTGCCCTTACCGTGTTATAAGGCAGTTCGGACTGAGGCAGGGCTTTCCAGTGAACGTACCGATACCCGTCGCGCCCCAGGACCACCAGTGAGTATTTCTCTTTCACCTTTACTATTGTTATATCGACTACGCGCGGAACGTTCGATGACCATTATGTTCTTTGCAGGTTGACTCGACGGGGATAGCACGCAGGGACACTGTGGGCACCTCGGATCTTGCCGTACGTCGAGGACTGGTTAGTAGCCACCGAGGAGGTGATTGCCGAGGTCCACCCATACTCGAAGGAGAACTACACTGCCTACCTTCGGTGGTACTTGTCGCGCACACGTGCCCGCGTCACCTTCACCACGGCTGCTCCACAGCTACACCAGGCAGGCGTCAGGGATACCTACCCCGTGCACCGTGACCAGGAGTACTTCCTGGGGGTACGTCCATGTTTCTCGGACTTCTTGTTTTCGTACTACGCGGTTGGTACATATGAGACTGACAAACCTAATTAATAATGATTCCTGCAGGTCGACGCTGCACGCGCCATGAACGTCGACATCAACGCGGTGATGCTGAGGTTGGACGCTGGACTGCACCTGAACGACGTTGAGCAGAGGTTGACGTTCGAGCGGATGCAGACGAAGATGCATTAGATCTTGTGCGTCCTCTCTTGTCGTTCAGCCGTGGACGCGGTACCTCCACCGGCAGCTGCTGTTCCACGTCCACGCGGCCCGACACCAGGATCGACATCGCACGGTGCTGGTGCGTCCACAGGTTAGTTCCGTACCTTCTCACTATGCGAAACCTTCGTCATGTTATTACAAACTGAATGTGTACTAGGTCCGACGCTGCCGACAGGACACTCTGCTGGAGTGAGTGGATCGTCGATCCCTCGGCCGTTCGCGACTCCGCCCAGCACGTTGGCCTTTGTTCGAGCGAGCGGTTCGTCCGTCCTTCCTCCCTTCAGTCAGCCGCCAGGTGAGCAAGCGTCTTCCGATGAGTGCTACAAACGTACTATTTGGGCGGAATGTTGCTTAACTTTTGACATCTGCAGGAGGATACTACCCGGCGGGGATTTTCCGTTCGGGCTAGTCTTCGTCAACCGCGGGCGGGTCCGGTGCGGGCGGGTCTGGTGAGGGCGACGACTTCGATGACCTGGAGGACCCAGAGCAGGACGTTCTCGGCGCCTCTCAGCTTGGTGGAGCACCACCACCACAGAGCCAGGTGCATCCGCAGCACACACCCGCACCAGATGTCCGCGTTGGTTGTGCCGTGCCCGCTGAGAGGCTGACGTACTCTCAGAGGCACATTAGGAGGGGTAGGGGTAAGAGGCCTCGCCAGTAGGCTACTAGTGCTACATGTTTGTAATATTTATAGTTAGTAACTTTGTGTTACCTCTTTGTATATAACTCTATTCGATCGCCGCACTCATATGTCACGAAAACATTTCATGTCATTCGCTACATCTACTCAACGAAACGACGAATAACTTTCGGCGCGTAACAGAGGGCTACGATTGGTCGCTATCAAAGTAAGTGAATGCGAAACACAAATGGAGTACAACGGCGAGAAGGGAAGGGAAAATGGAAGACACGCGAAATAACATTTCAAGTTCGTTAATTCGCTACACGTTGCGAGGTTGTAATGTACGCAACATTATTCATCAATACACCATACAACTACCAACTCGTGCATACTACTGAGTGCAACGAGGCCACTTTCCCTTCCTCTGCGCATCGGGATTCTCCTCCATTGCTACCTTCGCTCGCCGCGCACGCTCAAGCTTCCGCTCCCACTCCTCCCTGTACGCAGCAACACGCCTCTTTTCCGCCTCAGCCTTGTGCTCTTTTTCTGCGGCCTCCTCCTTGCGTCTCTGCTCTATCTTCTCCTTGCGCTCTGCATCCCATTGCCGCATGTACTCCAACCGCTCCTTGTTTTGCGGCTTGATTTCGGTGTCAATCCACTGCTCAAATTCACATAGCGGTGGAGGGGTCTACAACAAATGCAATATTTACTAACCAAATAAGTTGTTCAAGACTACTTAATACACCAAATAATTATTATAAAACATCAGTTCCTCACCATTAAGTTAATGCGGTGTATCTCAGGTGTTGGCTCAAACTCAAAATTGGCACACATCCAGTATCTCTGCATGTACGTCTCCTCTTCATCGGACTTGGCTACCTTGCAAGGATCACCGCACCAGCACATGGGCACTGGAACACCGCTAGGCAAAGGCAATGGGTTGAAGGCATTTCCAGTCTTCAGGCGATAACTACAAGTCAACAATAAATGAAACACCCTAACCCGTTAATCTAGGATTCCTCATTTCATGCACAATTAATAACACAAAATATCACAGAAACGATTTACGTTACCTTGAGTTGGTAGCTTTTCCACGTCTTGGCATCCTACAGTTTAAAAAAACAACTATCAAATATTGTAAACACCCTTAATACGGTCAAATATAGTACTACTACAAACCAAACGTGTGCACAACAAATCTAGCCTAAAATTATTCACACTTCTAAGTGCTATAGATCTACTCACAAATTTCAACAGATCTACTCACAGTGCTACAGATCTACTCGCAAAAAATCTAGGGTCCACATCTAAGTGCTACAGATCTACTCACAAATTTCAAATACATGGTAATTACACTAGTATGCGACACAAAATATAACCATACGTCGGGATATTGTACTAACCTGCGATCGAATAAGCACAGTAACAACGCTTCGCGGCTCTTCTCCTTCTTCCTTACCTCTCTCTTTTTTTCCTTCAATTGTGACCGGTTGAAATGAGCACTTCCTCGGGCCATTGGGGCTTTATGGGATGCCGACCAAAAATTGCCCTTGCAGAGGGCGAGATTACGCCAAAAATCGCCTTCTGCAAGGGCGGTGAGGGGGCTGCCTGCAAATTTGCCGCACCCCTCTATAGTTGTAGTTGCACTTTTTCCATATTCTCATCGAGAACACACAACTGATCAGCTTTGATGTGTTTCAGTAGCAAATTACAAGGAAATTTGTTTTCTTACAAAAAATACTACAATTTATCTGTTGCATGTTTCATATTACAAGTCGTTTCGATTTTTTTCAATCAATCTTTTTAAAAGTTTAATCAAGTTTATAAAAAAAATTGCAACATTTATATTATCAACTTAGTTTTATTATATTTAACGTTACATATATTTTGATAGTTTTTTATGTTATAAATATTGTTATATTTGTATAACCTTACTTACATAAAGTAATAATAGTTTAACTTTATAAAAAAAATCAAAAATCATCCTTTTTACAGGCGGCCCCCTGCCGCACAGGCAAAAATCGCCCTCTGTAAGGGCGGCAAGGGGGCCGCCTGTAAAATTGCCAGGGCGACCGCCCTTTTCCAAGCGGCCCCCTGCGGAACAGTGAAAAAACGCCCTTGCCAAGGGCGGCAAGGGACTTTTTTGCAAAATTACAACGACGCGGCAGACGGCGCCCAACGACCGTCTGCCACGTCGGAAAAATCGTCCTCTGGGAGGGCGATTTTTAGAACTCGCCCTCCCGGAGGGCGAGAGGAGATTATTTCTGCAATATTTCGAAACGAAAAATTATTTTTGCAAATCTTTAAATAAATAAAATTAAAAATGCAAAAAATTCCCTAATAAGGCCTTGTTCAGATAATCCTTCCCACAAGAAAATTGAGAGAAAATTGAAAAGGATTTATTTCACATCTATTGTGGTTCCATCTCAATCCCCTCGTATCCCTTCCTCTTCGGGATTAATTTCTCTCAAAGGATTTATTTCACATCTATTGTGGTGTGGAATTATTTCATCTCAATCCCCTCACATCCCTTCCTCTTCGGGATTAAACGGATAAGGTCTAACGGGATTAGCTACACCAGGATGGTCCAAGAATGGGATTGTGTTGGGTTGGAAAGGAACAGGATTCTACCTTGTGGGCGTTTGACACGAATGAATTTTGGAATAAGTCTATTTTTCTCTCTCATTTCTTACTCATGATTGAATTGTCTCCCTCAATCGTAAAACTGGATATAACGTATCACTCATCTTCGAAAACGGATTCAAATTGGCTTCTTTTGTGGTTTGATAAATGGTTTTTTGTTGATGCGACAAGTTAATCGCGATTGACTCGTTGATTTAGCATGTGAAACCCATATGTCAACGACTCCTCTCTTTCCCCTCCTCTCTTTTCCTCTCTCCTCTCTTTTCCATTTCTGTTTTATTTGGAGCACACACAGGGTTCACATTATCGCGCAGTAATCGCGATTACCGCGGGGGGAGGGGATCGGTTACCGGTGGTTAGGGTTTGAGGAATTTTGACCAAATTCAAAATTTCCCAAAAAATCGAAAAAAATCGAAAAAAATCATGGATGTTGTTCTTGAATTGTAGTGTCAGATGGTGAAGAATTTTTTTAAAAAAGAGTAAGATAAATTCATATTTGAGGACTAAACCGAAAGTCCATAATAAATTAGAAAAAAGAAGAAATGAAATGGGCCTGATCTCGTACTGTTCATGCGGCCCATTAAGGCCCATTTACGGGAGAAAAAAATCTCTTGAGTCCTCTCTCCGATTCCTATCGCTACCACTCAGCTGCTGGAGGTTGGGGGGAGAGAAGCAGGAGCTCCGACGCCAGATCCGTCACGGACGTGACGGTGAACGGCGAAACCACGCAGTAGGTGGCGGTAACCACGCGGTATGTGACGGTAATCGTCTACGCGAGCCGGCTCGAGGTAACCTTCGCTCTCCCCGTGGTAATCGTGCGATAAACCGCGGTAATCGCATGGTTTAGTGCGGTTATCGCGTGATTTTTAGCAATAATCGCCGCAAGTAGATAGTTGGTTGCGTCATTGCGTGGGATGGTTACCACGGCTTACCGCGCGGTTATCGTGTTAAAGCCGCAATAATTGCCATGAAAACCGCGGTTTCCTCCTCTCCCCCGTATATTTAGGATTTGTTAAATAATAGCAATATATTTAGGATTTGTTAAACATTGTGCATGATTTTTTCAATGTTGTGCAGGTAGTAGCCTTAGTTGTATATATATGTCAACTTTGTGCAAGTAGTAGCCTTAGTTGTATATGTCAAATATACATTGTAAAGTGTTTGATGTTAGTGATATACATTGTGCAGGTAGTAGCCTTAGTTGTATATGTCAATGTTGTGTTTGATGTTAAATATACATTGTGAATTATGGTAGTGATGTGGAAAATGATTTTGTATGATATGTTATTTGTTGGGTGAGTAGATATCTTCATGTTTAGTGATGTAAATTTACTTTTAACGATAATGGGTCATTTGTTGCTCATGTGAAATTTGGTGAATTCTTTTATAGTGACATATTATTTTCATATGATTCAGGTTGGAGATGTCAGATAGTAGGACCCTGTGTGGGAGCATGGGAAGAGCATAGGACATGGATTTCGTTGTAAATATTGTCATCAGCATAAGAGCGGTGGTGGGGCATCTCGACTTAAAATTTATTTGGCTGGAAAAGGGAAGGGGACAACATATTGCAATTCAGTTCCTCCAGATGTCCGTGACTTGTTTAAGCGCGACTTGGACAGGATAAAAGCTTCCGGTGATAGGTGTAAGAGTGATAAGGCAAGAAGGGTTGAAGCGGCAAGGGTCAACTATTATGACCTAGCAGGTGATGGCGATGAGGAGGAACAAATAGAAGCAGCCATGCAAGCCTCACGGCAAGAGGAAAACTACAGGAGAGGTGTGGAGAATCGAGGTGGCACATATGAGTATGGCGGTGGCAGTGGATCCGCTCAGCCTGAGGCACGGAGAGGTAGAACTAACCCAATTGCCAATTTGCTACGAAGGGCTATGTAACGCCCGCGTTTTTTCTAAAAACCGCAGTTTAACGTCGCTCTGTCTTTCCGTTCAAAATCCCAAAAAAAAAAATTTTTTTTCAAAATTAGTTTTAATTTTATTTTTGTTTATTTCCCAAGTTAGTTTTAATTTTGTTTTTATTTATTTTCCCCGGTCGTATCAAACCATTTCCTTTCCGTCCGAAATATTCCAAAATATTCTGGATTTCTATCGCCCGGTGTTTATCCGTTCTTTTCACCCGGAGGTCCTTTGCAGGAAAATCACTCAGGCTCATCCCTTAATCATGCATGCATGTTCTGTCTCTCTCCATATTTTTTTTCCCTAAACCCCCCCTGCAAATCGACGGTTAGGCACCGTCCTGCCAGCACAGTGAAGATTAGGCACCGCTCCGCGCCGCTCGCCGAGCGAGCCGGGCAGCGACAACAGCATCCGCCGAGGCCTACTTTCAAGAGCAGGTCGAGTACGACTTCTCTGGGTTTCAAGCCTAGTTCCCAAGCATAGCCTGTGGAGTTTTGGTTGTCTTATTGCTTCATGTCACCCTCCACTGTTGTTATGTTTCCGCTTGCGTTGTTCTTTCAGGTCTTTCTACCAGTCTGGGGTTTGTCCACGACGGTAGTAATTTGAGACCTCCAACAATGTTGTAATAAAAGCTTTGTATTTCTGGATTCCACTATTATCCTGTGAGTACCAGCTCGAGTATCCTGGGACTGGTACTGTATTCACAGATAAGATTGTGACCTCCAGTCTATGCCGGTTGATTTTCTAGACCAGCATAGTCAGGGGCGCCACAGGGTGGTATCAGAGCAAAGTTTGGCCCTAGGATGAAACCCCTTGCTTAGGAAAGCCTTTAGGAAGTAAGCCCTTAGGAAAATCTCCGCGCACTAGTGCACACCAGGGCATAGCCGCGTGCGGGTTTGTGAGAATTTAAAGTTTCACTTATCCTTTCTCCTTAGTTGTTTCTTTCCCTTCTTTTGAAAAAGCGTCAGTTTACTGACCCCTTCCTCTTTGCAAAATTTCTGTAGATGATTTACCTGATACGGGAGGCTACCATGGGAGATTATGACGGGTTTGTCCAGATGCTGACAGACCTTGCTCGCTACCTTGGGTTTGCTCCTCCGATCTTCGGGGCAGAAATCCTGCAGATCACTCCACCCCGCTACCGTGTACATGTCCGACTTGTTCCATGTGCTCCTGGACTCCGCCGCCATCGCTTCACCAAGATTCGCCCCAACCCCCGCTTAGCCCACCAGAGTGTTGCCTTCACTGCCATCCGGCGCCTTCGTGAATCCTATGACCATCTTCTTGACCACACGCATTTCCACCTCCTTCCCCACCTCCATCGCGGCTCACCCGACAGTGTGTACCGCTACAATTGCCAGGAACAAACTCCCGCCCAACTCCGCCTATTGGAATTCACCATGTTCTTGGATGGACAATACCACTTACTCCTGGAGGCCTACCGCCAGCTGGAGAGGCACTTCACCGCCTTTGAGGGGATACCTCTCGCCCGACCTCCGCCAGCCTTTTCCACCTCACGTCCCAGCAGGGCACGTCGCACTGAGGGAGGCAGCTCGCAGAGTTCCTCCCCACCCCCACCACAGCCTTCTCCGCCTTTGCCCTCCCGTCCGGTATGCCGCATGACCGCGCGCGAATACCGCTCCTTGTTCCGTTTCACCATTGACCCCAACTCCTCTGTTGCACTGCCGGCACAGGGCGACACTTCTACCCCACCGACTGGTGGCGTCCCCACTCCTGCTCCAGGTCTCCCCACTCAGTTCCCACCTGCCTACGGCATTGTCCCGGAGGATGAAGAGCTACGCGGCGACCGCTCCCCGTGAAAGGATCATCCCTGTCAGTCAGTGCCAGTCCACTACCCCTTGATTAGGAGCTTGAATAAGGTGGTCTCGCAAGGTAGTGGTGAATGGGAGGTTTAGTCGAGATCGCGTCGGTTTGCCAACTCTTTAGGAGTTGTGTAACACCTCGTGTGGTGTAGCCTGTATCAGTGTCTAAGTAATGTACCCCTCCCATGTATTGTGTTGTGCTATTGTATTGAGTGTTTGTGCTTTGGTTTAAAAAAAAAAGTGTCTTTGTAGTTAAAACTTCTCTCTCTTCTTTGGATAGATGGCCGAACGCCCCCGCCGTACCATACGCGCTCCCATACGCCTTGGACATGAGGAAGAAAGCCCGCTACCCCGAAATGCCACTCAGGAAGAGCTCGAGGTGCAATTGGATCAAGCATCTGACCACGAGCATGCCAACTCACGAGAAGCCCGGACTCCCACCTCAGGATCGGGAGGCTTACCTCATCCACCTCCCCTAGATCAGCAAAGCGTACTAACCTTGCAAACTCAAATTTTGCAAGGCATAGCTCAGAACTTGGCTGCCCTCAACCATCAGCCTCGCCATGCTTTCGACGGGCGGTCTAAGTTGAACGACTTCCTAAGGACCCGTCCTCCGGAGTTCTCCCAAACCTCGGAACCAATCGAGGCGGATGATTGGTTAAAGGACATTGCCAGGAAGTTGGAGTTGGTGCAGTGCAACCCCAGGGAAAAGGCGTTGTACGCAGCCCACCAACTCAGAGGACCCGCAGCCAACTGGTGGGAAAACTACCGTACGGCGCATCAAGACGCCACCACCATTGACTGGGAAGAATTCGCCGAGGCCTTTCGAGGGGCGCATATTCCAGAAAGCACCCTCGATATTAAGCGAGAAGAATTCAACAATCTCAAGCAAGAAAGTTCCTCTATTAATGAGTACCTCAGCAAGTTCAATCATTTAGCCCGGTATGCTGCTGACGAGGTAGACACGGATAAGAAGAAAATTCGAAGATTCCTCAAGGGCATGAATGTGGGCATCCGCATTCAATTGGTGGCACACAGCTTCCCCAATTTCCAGCAGATGGTCAACCGAGCCCTTATTGTGGAAGATACCAAGAAGGAAGAGGAAGCCCTGCGGAAACGTAAGGCTGCTCAGCTCGGACTCCTGCACCACGGAGGTCCGCGCCCTCGGGTCAACTATCCTATCCAGTACCGTCAACAAACACCTCAACCAAGCCCGGGATACTCAGCCCGTCCTTTCCCACCTCGTCCTTTGGCACCAGCTCAACCAAGGACTTACTCTGGTAACACCGGAGGAAGTAACGTCACCACTTCCAACCCTCTGCCAAGGAACCCGTCCACCGCAACCAGATTCCCTTGCTATCGCTGTGGACTCGTGGGACACTTCGCCAGGGAGTGTACCCAGCGTTCTGCTCCTGCTGCCTCTGGGGCCTCTCATATCAGTACCGCCAGGGTGCCCGCTACGGCTCCAGCCAAGGTTGCCACTCAGGTCAGTGGTCAGGCCTCCCGCTCTGCCCCGACTTTTGGACGAGGTCGAGTCAATCATGTGCAGGCGGAATCAGCCCAGGAATCCCTCGATGTGGTGCTAGGTACGTTTCTTGTTAATTCCGTACCAGCAGTCGTCTTATTTGATTCCGGAGCCTCGCACTCTTTTATCTCTTGCTCATTTGTGGAGAAAAATGGGATAAGGACTAAAGGGTTAGGAACACCAATGCTTATCCAATCCCCTGGAAAAGAAGTTAAAGCCTATCGAGCCTGCCCAAAGGTGAGCCTAGACATAGAAGGCGTCACCTTCACTGTTAGCCCTATCATTCTAGAATCCCAGAGTCTGGATTTAATCCTAGGGATGGATTGGTTATCCAAGCATAAGGGTCAGATAGACTGTGCCACCCACACCATAATTTTGCAAGGACCAAGTGGGAATGAAGTCAAGTTCATCCCCTCCCGACGATTGATAGCGCAACCTCTCCTAAGCGCCATGGAAGCCATTCCTTTGGAGGAAGTACCGGTAGTCAATGAGTATCCGGATGTATTTCCGGAAGAATTACCCGGAATGCCCCCAGATAGAGAAATCGAGTTCTCCATCACCCTTGCCCCTGGCACAGCCCCCATATCCAAGAGGCCCTACAGAATGGCCCCCAACGAATTGGCAGAAGTCAAGAAGCAAATCGAGGAATTAGAGGAAAAGGGATTCGTGCGACCCAGCACATCTCCTTGGGGAGCCCCAGTCCTTTTGGTCGAAAAGAAGGACAAGACCAAGAGAATGTGTGTGGATTACCGTGCCCTCAATGAAGTGACCATCAAGAACAAATACCCTCTTCCTAGGATTGATGACCTGTTTGATCAGTTGCAAGGAGCTAAGGTCTTTTCCAAAATAGACTTAAGGTCCGGGTATCACCAACTGAAAATTCGGCCAGAAGACATACCCAAAACCGCCTTCTGTACCCGTTATGGACTATACGAGTATACTGTCATGTCCTTTGGACTCACCAATGCCCCAGCCTTTTTCATGAACCTTATGAACAAAGTGTTCATGGAATGCCTCGATAAATATGTCGTGGTGTTCATAGACGATATTCTCGTCTACTCTAAGAGTGAGCAAGAACATGCTGAGCACCTAAGATCAGTTTTGGGAAGATTAAGGGAACATCAACTCTATGCCAAATTTTCCAAGTGCGAATTTTGGCTTGACAGAGTTGCATTCCTTGGCCATGTCATTTCTGCTAGCGGAGTAGAAGTAGACCCCGGCAAGGTTAGAGATGTACTCTCATGGAAAACCCCGACCACAGCCACCGAAATCCGAAGTTTCCTCGGACTGGCAGGCTATTACCGGAGATTCATTGAAGGGTTCTCCAGGATCGCCAAGCCCATGACCGAACTACTCAAGAAGGAACGGAAGTTTATATGGACGGCCGCCTGTGAGAGGAGTTTCCAAGAGCTGAAGAAGAGACTGACCACGTCCCCCGTCCTAATCCTCCCAGACATACGGAAAGATTTTGACATCTATTGTGATGCATCCAGACAGGGGTTAGGATGCGTGCTCATGCAAGACGGAAGAGTAGTTGCCTATGCCTCTAGACAATTAAGGCCCCATGAAGTGAATTATGCTACCCATGATCTGGAGTTAGCTGCGGTAGTACATGCCCTCAAGATATGGCGACATTACCTGATGGGCAATAGGTGTGAAGTATACACCGACCATAAGAGTCTGAAGTACATTTTCACCCAGACTGAACTTAACCTCAGACAGAGAAGGTGGCTAGAGTTGATCAAGGATTATGATCTCGGGATACATTATCACCCGGGTAAGGCAAACGTGGTTGCTGATGCATTAAGTCGGAAAGTGCATTGCAATGCCTTAAGCACTCTACCACACCACCTAGAACTATGCCGGAGCCTAGAGAAACTACGAATAGACGTGGTCAAGACTGGGACCCTTGCCACTTTAGTAGTACAACCCACCCTAGAGCAACTAATCGGCGAAGCCCAATTAAACGACCAAGGGATCATAGAAATCAAGAAGCTTATCAAGGGAGGCAAAGCCTCAGGGCACTCCTTGGACGATAAAGGGGTAGTATGGCTGGGAAAACGTATCTGTGTCCCCAATAATAAAGGATTGAAGGATCTGATACTTCGGGAGGCACACGAGTCCGCATATTCCATACACCCCGGTAGCACCAAGATGTATCAAGACATCAAACCTCACTATTGGTGGCCTGGGATGAAGCGTGACATCGCAGAGTATGTGGCCCTATGTGATATTTGCCAACGAGTAAAGGCAGAACACCAGAGACCCGCTGGATTGTTACAACCTTTAAGGATACCCGAGTGGAAATGGGAAGAGATAGGAATGGATTTTATCACCGGATTTCCCAAGACCCCTTCTGGCCACGATTCCATCTGGGTAATAGTGGACCGACTTACCAAGGTCGCACACTTTATCCCCGTCAAAACCACTTATTCCGGTAAAAAGCTAGCCGAGTTATACATGACTCAGATTGTATGCCGGCATGGGGTGCCTAAGAAGATCGTATCAGATCGAGGTACTCAATTTACTTCACATTTCTGGCAGAAACTCCATGAGGCGTTGGGCACAAACCTAAACTTCAGCACAGCCTATCACCCCCAAACCGATGGTCAGACAGAAAGAGTAAACCAAATTCTGGAGGACATGCTGCGAGCATGTGCCCTAGACTTTGAAGGCGCATGGGATCTGTGCTTGCCTTATGCCGAGTTCTCTTATAATAACAGTTATCAAACCAGTATCCAGATGGCCCCCAATGAAGCCTTATATGGGCGAAAATGCCGAACCCCGCTCTGTTGGACAGATGTAGGGGAAAAGAAAGTGTTCGGGCCTGATATCCTACAGGCAGCCGAAGAGCAAGTTAAAGTCATCCGGCTTAGGCTTCAGGAAGCCCAAGCCCGACAGAAGGATTACGCCGATCATCGACGACGGATGCTTGAGTTTGAAATAGGGGACCATGTGTACCTAAGGGTGTCACCTTTGAGAGGAACAAAGCGTTTTGGAATGACCGGAAAGTTGGCCCCACGCTACATTGGCCCCTATCCCATCATTGATAGACGAGGCGAAGTCGCCTATCAACTCGAGTTACCCCCAGAGCTGGCAGGAGTACACGACGTATTCCATGTCTCGCAACTAAGAAAGTGTCTTCGTGTCCCTGAAGAGCAAGTCCCCATCCAAAAGATTGATGTACAAAAGGACTTAACCTACACGGAACGGCCGATCAAAATACTCGATGAAAAGGAACGTCGCACGCGACGAAAGAACATCAAGTTTCTCAAGGTTCAATGGAGTAATCATGCCGAGGATGAGGCTACCTGGGAACAAGAAGATCACCTCCGAGCCGAGTACCCAGATCTTTTCGCTTAGCTGCGGAATCTCGGGACGAGATTCTCTTAAGGGGGGTAGGTTTGTAACGCCCTCATTTTTCTAGGAACCGCAGTGTAACGTCGTTCTGTCTTTCCGTTCAAAATCCCCAAAAATTTCAAAATTAGTTTTAATTTTATTTTTGTTTATTTCCCAAGTTAGTTTTAATTTTGTTTTTATTTTCCCCGGTCATATCAAATCATTTTCTTTCCGTCCGAAATATTCCAAAATATTTTGGATTTCTACCGCCCGGTGTTTATCCGTTCTTTTCACCCGGAGGTCCTTTACAGGAAAATCACTCAGGCTCATCCATTAATCATGCATGCATGTTCTGTCTCTGTCTTTTTTTTTCTTTTCCCTAAACCCCCCCTGCAAATCGACGGTTAGGCACCGTCCTGCCAGCACAGTGAAGATTAGGCACCGCTCCGCGCCGCTCGCCGAGCGAGCCGGGCAGCGACAACAGCACCAGTGAAGGTAGGCACCGCTCCGCGCCGCTCGCCGAGCAAGCCAGGCAACGACAGCGGCTGGAGTCTGCAGACAGAGAAGCAGACACAGAGACATCAGTGAAAATTTTCATCGCCAAGTTTCTGCTCCCGAATCACTCCGGCAGTATAAATACCCAAGCAATCTTACCGTGGAGTTCCTCAGCGATTCACCACTCCATTTTCACCACTCCGGAGCCGAATCGCCGAAGTCCCGGAGCTCGCTGCGTCGAGGTAGCTCCCCTGTTTTTCCAAAAACCGGCCTCCTCCCCTCTTCCCCTGCACGACCAAACTCCCTTTCCTCCTCTGTCCCCAACTCCTCCCTCTCCCTACCCTGCCCGAGTCCTCCCCGGCCGAGTCGCCCCCTTCCCTCCCCACCGCTCGGCGCCGATGCAGCCGCCCAGCCGCCGGCCCCGTGCCGCCAGGACGCCGGTCGACGCCATCCTTTTTCCCCTGCCGCCCAGCCACCGACCCCCTGCCACCCAGCCACCGACCCCTGCCGCCCAGCCGCCCAGCCGCCGGCCCCACGCCGCGCAGCCGCCGGCCGACGCCGCCCCGCCGCGCGCAGCCCCGGGCCGCCGCCCCCACCGCGCCAGGCCGCCGCCCCCTCCCCTCCCTGCCGCCGCCGCGCCGCACCCCCCCCTTTGGCCGAGCCCGCCGCAGCTCGCCGCCCTCCCCCCCCGGCCTCTCTCCCATGCGGCAGAAAGAAAACAAGAGAGAAGAAAGAGAGCAGAGAAAAGAAAGAAGGAGAGAGAGAAGGAGATAAGAAGGAGAAGAAAGAAAAAAAAAAGAAAGAAAAGAAAGAAAAGGAGTGGGACCCACGGGCCCCACATCCCTCCCTCTCTCCCTTGACCCCCTTTGACCTGACAGCCGGGCCCCACTCGGAATATTCCCTGGAATATTCCTCTCTATTCATTAATCCTCCAAAAATTCCCAAAACTTCAAAAATCCCTATCTTTTCATCCCGAACTCCGTTTGACTCCGTTCAAATTTCAAAATCTTTCAAAAATTCCCCTCTATTTATTAACGCTGTCTTTTTCGTGTTTTGTTTTGGTTTAGCAGTGGTTTTATGTATTGTTTGTTTCTTTTGTTTTGTTGTGTTTAGAACCCGAGTCGGACGGAGGATTCGCACAGGAGTTCGACGCTCCGCCCGTTGTCGCGGAACAAGGCAAGCCCCCTTGACCATTTATTGCCCCTATATTTTTAAATTAAATATTTTGTTTGCCAAATTGCATGCTTTAGGTTACACTGTTTTTGGCCACGATTCAAATGTAAATCGTCGGACCTTCCCAGTAGTCGCACTTTTAATATTTAGAAATTGATGACCCCATTCCTTTGTAACTCCATACATATTTTGCGTTGGTATTTAAAATGCCAAAGTAGATTACCTATAGGTCACGATTGTGCTGTCGTGTGGGAAAACAAAACTGGGAAATTTATATTTTGAAAACCCGGCGAGATGTCGGTATGGTTAAGAAGAGGAAAAGTGTTTTAAAAACCTGATGATGCGGGAGTCAGTACCTTGGTGGTTTGACTACGTATTGTCCATAAGGACCGTTTCCTTTGGGAAATTCATCTGAACATATGACAGTGCGACCACACGGGTAGAATGGGATGCCCCTGGCCGAGTAAATAGCTAAAACATAGATGTCTAGCAGGCTAGCAGTTGAGGAGCACTGGTATGGTGGCGGGTATGGCAATCTCCTGCAGTGGGGATGTGTCGGAGTCCATACGGTGGGGCCTGAGTAGATGAGGGCTTGAAATTTGGCCTGATGCTTGGTGGAGAGATTCCACCCAACTGTGGGGCACGGGATATTTATGGTTTGGTTATGGAAAAGCCTTGTAGCGAGCTCTCCTTTGTCGGCCATGTCTGATCCACATGTGTTCGGTAATGCGAGAAGTCCGCGACGTGTGGGTAAAGCGTGCAACCTCTGCAGAGTTTAGTCAAACTGTTTAAACAGCCGTGCCCACGGTCATGGGCGGATGTGAAGTGTTTCTCATAGCGTAGTGTTTGTTTTATAAATTAATTCTTGGAATGGGTACCGTCACCAGAGTTTGCCTTTGTGGCGGACGGCCAGCCTTCGTGGTTGGGAACGAGTCTGTGTGACTCGGGGTGTCGATTGGCACCAAGGTGTGGTTAGGGCTGAGATGGCCGAAGTAGTGTGGCTGAGATGGCCGAGCAGTGCTGAGATGGCACGGTGTTTGTGTTGAATTACTACAGTGACAGGTTGTTGCAAAGCAACCTGTGGAATGGAGTAAGGCGTGAGCCTTACTTCGAAACTAAAAACTATTACACTAGAGATTTACAACTAAATGATTTATAAAACCTGGTTTTCCAAATAAAACCGTTCCACCCCTTGTTATTGGCCTTGCATGTCATATTTTCCCCGGGCTTGCTGAGTACAACGAGTACTCACCCTTGCTATTATTATTTATAGAGTTAGAAGAAGGATACCCTGACCCTTCCGCCGAGGCCTACTTTCAAGAGCAGGTCGAGTACGACTTCTCTGGGTTTCAAGCCTAGTTCCCAAGCATAGCCTGTGGAGTTTTGGTTGTCTTATTGCTTCATGTCACCCTCCACTGTTGTTATGTTTCCGCTTGCGTTGTTCTTTCAGTCTTTCTACCAGTCTGGGGTTTGTCCACGACGGTAGTAATTTGAGACCTCCAACAATGTTGTAATAAAAGCTTTGTATTTCTGGATTCCACTATTATCCTGTGAGTACCAGCTCGAGTATCCTGGGACTGGTACTGTATTCACAGATAAGATTGTGACCTCCAGTCTTTATCCTGTGAGTACCAGCTCGAGTATCCTGGGACTGGTACTGTATTCACAGATAAGATTGTGACCTCCAGTCTATGCCGGTTGATTTTCTAGACCAGCATAGTCAGGGGCGCCACAGGCTACATCTCAGAGGAATCATCTGTTTTGAGAGATTACAATCTAGCAGCTGCCAAGTCCCCTGTGCAGACACGCATTGATACAGGTTTCTTCACAAAGAAGAGAAAGCAAGCGAGGGAGGCCATTGATGAGTCCTGGGCAAGGTTCTTCTTTACCTCCGGCATTGCTGCAAGAAATGCTAATAATCCTTACTTTGTCAGTGCCGTGAGAGAGACACAGAAGTGGGGTACGTATGCATTTAATATCAATTTACATTTTCCTAAACAGTTCACAAACTAATATTTCATATGTCAAATGTAGGTGAAAATATACCTTCTCCAACAGGTAGAGAGATAGATGGCAAGTACCTTGATGCTACAGAGAAGGACGTAAAGAAGCAATTTGAGAGGTTCAAACGTGACTGGGATGAGGATGGTGTTACTTTGATGTGTGAGTCATAGACTGGACCGACGGGTATGGCTGTCATCAACTTTTTGATATATTGCAATGGAATAATGTTCTTTCACAAGTCCATCGATGCGACGGGTCAAAGTCAGGATGCTCAATTTGTACTTAAGGTAACAAACTGGATGCAACAAATTTGCCTCATATGTTATCATGAAGTGTATGTGATGGACTTATTTGTACTCTGTGAATTAAAAATGCAGGAGATAAGACAGGTGGTACACGAAGTAGGCCACCAACATATTGTGCTGATCATCACTGACAATGGTTCTAACTACAAGAAGGCGTGCAGACTGCTGCGACAAGAATATCCAATTATTGTGTGGCAACCTTGCGTGGCTCACACAATTAACTTAATGCTTAAGGAGGTTGGAAAGAGGCCAGACCATGATATGGTGATTGGAGTGGTAGAAAAATTTGCAGATGGATATAGAATCATTCGAAGTTGCATGATATGATGGTATCAGCGATAGGTAGTGAATTGGTTAAGTGGAATGCTACGCGCTTCGGTACCAACTACATATTCCTCCAGAGTTTCCTTAGGAAGCGAGAACAGTTCATGCAATGGATGGCTTGCTCTAGCTTCATGGCAAGTAAGTTCAGTGGCACAACGGAGGGTAGATATGCACACGCCTACCTATCTAGCATCAGTTGGTGGGAAAACTTGGAGGCAGTAGTGAATACAGTGCAATCGATGCACTCCTTCCTTCGGTTTGCTGATGAGGATAAGAACCCCAATTTGAGTGAGGTTCTTTTGAGATATCAACTGTTGAAAATGGAGTACAACAGTCTGTTCGCTAGTGAAAGGGAGAAGTACAATGCTTACATGGATATTGTGGACAGAAGGATGCACGACCTCACCAATGAGACACTTATCAACGCCAGTAAGTAGCGGTCTTTACATAATCTTCAATTTGTAGTACATAACTCTTTAACTAATTTGTGCTATGTTTCTAGCTGCGGCATTGAACCCTAGGACGCACTACGCTTACACTGCAAGTGCGACCGTTTTCTAAGACCTCCGTTAAGCTTTCGAGTGGATGACGGACATTGGCACAGCCGCTGCCGCTTTGCTGGAGGTTGAGATGTATCGGCGTAAGAGTGGCGAATTTGGGAAGCTACTAGCAAGAAAGATGGCAATGGATGGAAAAACTTCCCCTGGTATGTTCTTGCTAATGCAACAATCAAAATTCATATTGCTTTTCGATGTGCTCAGAATAGTTGGATGACATGTTATTCGGCTTTTACAGCACAATGGTGGTCTATGTTCGCCTCAGACATGCCGAACTTGAAGAAGCTTGCGTTGCATTTGGTTGGTCAGTGTTTCTCTTCAAGTGGATGTGAACGGAATTGGAGGACGTTTACATTCATACATACAAAGGTCTGTAACAAACTTACACACAAGAAGCTCACCAAGCTTGTGTATGTGAACTACAACCTTCGCCTTCGCATACAGTAAGCAAATGCCCAAATTAGGAAGAAGGATGACGATCCCCTTCAGAGGCTAGCAGACCTTTCATTCTATGGCACTAACAATCAGAATAAAGACTGGATGGACAATGCTCGTTCTAATGCTTCTCCTGAACTTGATGAAGACTCAACAGAGAGTGAAGCCCCCGTGCTTAGTCCACTTGTAGCCAACCTAGTGGATTCGACTGACCTTCGCAGAGCCACTGGGCTTCTAGTGTGGCTGAGTGGGCTGATAAGAACATAGACGACAGTCATATTGAAAAAAGAAAGACTTGACAGGGGCCAAAAGCACCTCCATCGAAAAAATCGAAGGGCAAAGCTACAGCGACACGGTGGAGTGTCGATAGTGATGAAGACACTCAAGAATGTCCGGACTAGCAAGAGTTTGATGACAGTAGCTCCAGAACAGATACAGATGACGAAGATGACGGTGGTCAAGAAGGCCAAGGCACCACTAATGTGCCTTCCAGGGGTCACACATCTCAGTCAGATCCCCATAGCCTGATTCAATTCACTGGTACAATATAGTTTACTTACTATTACAACCTTCACCTTGCAATTTATGACTCATTAATCTTCTTTCTACTATATCATTTGCAGGTGAGGCCGACTTCACTCACGCAACTCAGGACCAGGATCATGGTGCTCCAAACTCGCAATGAACTAGCATTACTCCGAGAGGCCAACAACAACAGTAGGACACGCCCCAGGATAGCTATAGCTCATTCAGTGCTTCCAACATTGAAAGTTGATATCCAACGTACGTGTACAATCGTTCCTATAACACCCTAAAAATTCAACCAACGAAAACGAAACCCTAAAACACATACTTTCAAAAAGTTTTAATCAAATTTGCATCATGCCGAATTTAATTGCCTTTTTATTTGGATCTTTATTGGCGGAATTTAATTAATCATTGTATAGGAGATTACAAATAAATAAATAAATAAATAAATAAATAAATAAATATATATACACGACCCCTAAGTATAGGAATTATTAAAAAGGACTTAAATAAATATTGAATATTTAAACATTATTAAAGTTGGGTAAATTTGCATTTGAATGCGAAATATTGTCAATCAAATACTTAGATGGTGATATAAAATTAAATTGCGATTCTACCTAACTTTTTTTATCAAGAAAACACTAAAACAAAAAAAACCTGGTGGCACTATTCATTGCACGCCAGGTATTCGACGCGAGTCTCGCCCGGCCAAACGACCGGCGCTGCAATACCGGCCGCCGGTGCCACGCCGTGCCTCGTGCCGCACCGTCCCTCCACTGCCACCGTGTTCGCGTCACGTCGCTACTGCCGCGTTGCCGTCGCCCATTGCCCTCGCGCCGCAGCCCGCCTCGAGCCCCACCCCGCGCCTGCGCTCGCCGTCGCCGAGCCCCGCGCCGTGGCACGCTTTCGACATCGCCGCGTCCCGTCGTTGTCGCCTCCCTCTGCGCGCGCTGCACCGCGCCACCTCACGCCACGCGCTGCGCCGTCCCACCGCCACTGCCACATCATGTCGCTGCACCACCCAGCCGCCTCGAGCCCCGTGCACCGCGTGCGTCGCGTCGGCCCACACCACGCCGGCCACCGTGTCTTCCCCTCCCCACCCCTATAAAACCCCCTTGAACCTCCCCTTCCTCCCGACCCCACTTTCTCCTTTCTCCTTCCCCTCTCCGCCGAGTTGCTGTCTTGCTGCCGCCGCGCCGCCACGTTGCGCCGTCGCCCTGCGCGCCGCCGTGCCGACACCCCGCCGGTCGGGTAAGCCCTCCCACTCCTCCTTTCACCGTCGGCCGTCGCCTGCGCAAAGAGAGAGAGAGACAGAGAAAAGAAGAGAGAAAAAAGAGAGAGAAGAAGAGAGAAAAAGAGAGAGAGACAGAAAAGAGAGAGAATAAAAAGAAAAAGAAGAGATAAAAAGAGAAAAAGAAATTTAGAAAAAGAGGAGGAAAATTAATATATATATATATATATATATATATAATAGTTGGAGAATTAATCGTAGATTATTTTTCGAAATTCCTAGAGAATAGTAGTAGTGTGGTAGTTTTGCAGGCCAATTTTGAGGAATTTGATAATAGAGCAGATTTATTAGGAATCGCGTAAATTAAAATGGGTAAAATACTTTAATCGTCTATCGCCAATACTTTTGGGCGAAATGGATTTGTCGAAACTGGAATTCGGCAATAATAAAAGGGGTAGCGCACGAGACCTAAAAGTGGATGGATGCGGAAGACAAGGATTTAGACAGATTTAGGCTCTCTCAATGAAAGGTAATACTCTACTCCTGTTTGGGGATTGTATCCGCCGGGTGTATATTGATCTGACGATTGAATTGTGAATATCTCTGTGATCATCTTGTGATCTTGCCCCTAGAAGGCTCCCTGCCCACCTTATATAGGTTGGGGGGCAGGGTTACAAAAAGGAAAACCTAGCCATATACGGCATCAGTTTCTTAATCTATTACATGGTAGTACTCAATCGGGACTCTAGGCCATGGCATAGAACACAAGGCAATATTATGACTGAGTTCTACTCTATTACATAATATATGGATCTAGCCCACCTCCTATCTCTAGTCGAATATGGAGGCCGTGTGGATACCCAGTATCCATATTCTCCACAGTAGCCCCTGAGACCTTCACAGTCGAAAAGATAATCTTCTCTCAAACCAAATTAATCCAAAGCCGAGTGCTTCAATCATCTTCGTCATAGTCTCTCGAGTGCTTTTACCAAATCAAAAGGCTGTGAAGGGCTAAAAAAATTTCAAGAATAACCAAGAATATATACCAAGGTGCATCGACTAGATGCGCCTAATTAGGTATAGCCCTCGACTTTGTGGTTAGTTGAACAAACTAAGCATATAGTCAAGGAATAAATAATCTAACCATCCGAGTGGTTTTTTTATAAATAATATGCTTAGTCAAAGCCAAAAGCATTTTGGAAAAAATCACATAACAAATAACTCCAACAAAGCTTGTTGCATAGTGAACATGAGCAATGATATCATATTGTGTACATATTGCCAAAGCAAATATGTCTAAATCCCTATAAGCCACACAATTTCACCATCCTCAGAAATATATGGCATTTGTGGTATAAAATCCGAGTTAATAAAACCCATAAATAGATTTACCAACCGTCTGAATAATATGACCAAAATATAATCAGCCTAAGCCATAATATTGGCCTTAATCAGAAAAGCACACAAATGTGGCAAGATAGCATTTATATAATATAAAATCAATTATTTTCTAAAAAACCAAACAGTTCCTGCAACCTATAAAAAAGTTACCAGGACAGTTATAAAAAACTTTACTGTTTGTCACCTTCCAAATTGCATCGTATCAACTCCTAAAAAGTTGTGTAACTGCTGGATGAAAGGATTTTGAAGGTATTGAGCAATAGAACACGTGTATATTACCAAGGCAAATTTGCTTAAGTCCCTAAAGACACGTGACAAGCCACACCTAAGATATGGGCTGTAAGCATCTCGTTTGCCTTGGCCCAAACGAAAAATGCTTACCGATACCCTTAAAAGATGACGTGCATAGCACGCCTATAATATGCTCCCGAGTGACAAATCTTCTAGGTGTTGTAGATCAAGTGCATCTCATCTGAGCAAAGCTTTTGTTCCAAGTAGTTATCCCTCATGAGGTGTACCAAAATAGATTTGATAATTGAATTTCGACTGGCGCAAGAACTCAGCTTATGACCCTTGTGGGGAATAATGATTGGTCCAAGCCTTGAGCGTAGGAGATAAGCTCACGGCCATCAATTCAAGTTGCATATATCCAGAATAAGTCCAGATTGAAGGTATGATCTTCGTGTTAGAGCTAGTAAACCCCTGAGCATGTTGCTTGTCCTTCTGTCATAGTCGAGGCTATCCATTGGTGGCTACTGATGCAGTCGGCATGGAAGCGAGATCACCAATATGGAGATAAAAATTGCCCATCAGAGGTGACGAAGATGTTGGTGGTGGAGACGTAGTTGCCCATCAACGGCGATGACGAAATCCACCTACCATGGAGACGAAGAAAACAATCGGCAACGGCAAACATGACCAGCAGTAATGACGACTGGCGGTAGCAGAGATGGTCGGCTATAAAGACGAAGTTTCTCAACAACAGTGACAGAGACGCATTGCCGTGGAATCGAGAAGATCAGTCGGCAACAACAGATGAGGCGGCTGGCAGTAAAGACGATGACGCCTATCAATGACGATGCAATAGGCCAACCTTGAAGGAGAGTATACCAGTCGACGGCGATCAAGGCAAGTCGGTGTTGAAGATAAAGGCGCACATCAGTAGCGACGACGTAGCCAGCAATGACGACGAGACCACCAGTCGGCAACGATGGAGATAGCCAGACGATGAAGACGAAAATGCGAATCAGCTGTGGTGTAATAGGCCACCAATTGTAACAGATGCAACCAGTGGTGATGACGATCCGCAGTGGGAGAAATAGCCAGTTTTATAGACAAAGTTGCCCGTCAACAGTGGCAGAATAGATTAGGCCTAAGAGACATGGCAAGATGTTGATGGAGATGGCGATGTTGATGACCCAGTCAAATTTTAGTGTAGACGAAGCCCAAACTCCTGAAGCAAAGAAGTTGGTTGACAGTAGTTGGCTGAAGATGAAGTTAATGTCGATGACGAAGGTGTCGATGGTGACGTTAATGATAATAATCCATTAAACTATTGAGAAGATATCAAAACTCGAGTAGTTTTCTTGACGCTAACGTGTGCATGTTGAAGATTGATGCAACGCCTCTTGATTTATGATGATGGTAGTAGAGCTTTGATGTTGTAGCTGTTGAAAATGCTTCACTGGAGCAAAGTAGATGCTGTTGTCCAACTCGTCGAATCAGAATTGATTGGTTGATAACTCCAAACTCCTGCGTTGTAGAGAAGACGAAGATAATGACTCCCGGAGTTGACTCGTTGACTGGTTAATTGATTGCTTTATCTTGACATAACGCATGTCGAATTTTGAGTCTTGTATTTATGTAGCCCCCAACTCTGTGCTTAGTTGGGAAACAACTGAACATAAAGTCAAGAATTGTAACTTGTCATTGAGTAGCAATCGCTTGAGAGAAAATATTCTTTGAAAATGTCCAAGTAGAAATCTTGAGGATTAGAACACTAGTACTTGTTGTAGTAGATTAACACGATGTAATATTTGGTGGCGCATGCCCACATGTTGAGACTCTTGGAGACGTCGTGGTTGGTGAAGTAACGAAGCTTGCAAAGTAGAGGCAATAGAATTTGCCGGTGACGAAGACAATGAAGATGAAGTCGCTCCACAATGGTGACAGAATTGCACAACTGTGATGACGTGGACATGAGTTGACGGCAACAGAGGCAAACCGATGGCAAAAACAAGGTTCCAACAACAATGTTGAAGGCGCATAGTCATGAAGGCAAAACCACTAGTCGACGGCGGCAAAACCAGTCATCGATGGAAGAGGCAGAATGATGGCGAAAACAAAGACATCCATGAGCGGCGACATAATAGGCCAGCCGTGTAGGCGGAGACACCAGTCAACGGCGACGAAGGCAAGCCGATGATGAAGACATAGACTCCCAACAACGGTAGTGTGACCAACCAACCGTGTAGGCGGAGATACCAATCGACGGCGGCGAAGGCAAGCCGACGATGAAGACGTAGACGCCCAACAACGGTGGTGTGACCAACCAACCGTGTAGGCGGAGACACCAGTCGACGGCGGCGAAGGCAAGCCGACGATGAAGACGTAGACTGTCACGCCCCAAACTAGCCCCGAACGGAGGCAAGTATAAGGCGATCCAAATTAACCTGTATGCCTGTACCAGTCCCAGGAAATAGCGCTGGTACAACAGGAAGACAGAATATCACAACAACAGCGGTCTCTTTATTAAGAGTAGGATTACAACCAAGGTTGGAACTGCGGACAGAACCCGAGTTCACAACAGCATTACAAAAAGGCGGAAGCGGAAAGCGGAGACTAGCCCTAAGCCACAAGCAAAGCCTTGGGGAAGGCCGAAACCCTACTACTGCTCGAAGTCTGCATGCTCCTGGAAGAAATCTTCATCAGCAGGGTCCACCTCTTCATCTTCGAGAACTGGGGGGGGGGGTTTAATTATATAGAGCAAGGGTGAGTACGGGAGTACTCAGCAAGTCAGGGGAATTAACTGTTTAATGCAAGCTTCAAGGGAAAGCC
>BDMV01000001.1:65805899-65816623 GCA_008326285.1 Oryza officinalis
TACCAGCTGGTCTATGGGCATGAAGCTGTACTGCCGTGGGAAACCGCCATCGGCTCAAGAGGGATTGCTTTGCAAGACGACTTGACAGCCGATGAGTACCATAATCTTATGGTTGACGAACTGGACGATTTGGCACATGTTCGATTACGGGCCTTGGAGAAAATCAAGCGCGATAAAGATAGAGTGGCCCGTCATTATAATAAAAAGGTTGTTGCCAAATCGTTTGAGGAAGGAGACCTTGTGTGGAAATTGATAATGCCGATCGGCTCCAGAGATAATAAATTCGGCAAGTGGTCACCTAATTGGGAAGGCCCTTTTCTAATTCATCGATGTGTTCCTCGCAATGCCTATCTGCTCAAGGGATTAGATGGCGAGATTTATGGACGAGCTCTCAATGGCAAATATTTGAAACGGTATTATCCCAGTATTTGGATTGACTCATGATCGGCCCCCTAGCCGATCTATGGTAACAGCCGATGTAAGCAAGCATCGTCTCTAGATGGCCGATAAATACTATCGCCCTTAGTTCAAATTTCAGAACATGAGCCCTCATCTTCCAAAATTTGGGGGGCATCTATATATACAGGTTTGTATACAGGAATTTTCAGAACGGAATTTTTCGAGGAATTTCAAGGATTTTTTTTTTCAGTATGGCGATTGACTTCGGCTATCGGGCTGATGAGATTGCGTATAAAGGGATTGTTTGTGTTAAAGAGATATATGTCTGGAATGTTCGAAACGAATTCGGCTGCATGGCCGATAAAGGGTAAGAGGATTTCAGATTCAATAAATTAGACTGGAATTATCAAAACAAATTCGGTTGCATAGCCGATAAGTACAGAAATAACATGTGCTACATCACCCTATGAAGTCTGCAATAGCAGCAATGGCTTTACGACGGATTTGCTCAACGTCTTCAATAGCCTGGGCGTCATCGGCCATCGTCCCTGGGATTGGTTTCAGTGACTTGCTTAGGGTCGCGAGGTACTTGGCCGATGCTTTGAGCTTGGCCGTCTGATCTTCTATGATCTTGGGTGATGCAGCTATTCCGGCTTCGACTTCCTGGATTTCTTGGTGTGTAGCGGCCAGCTTCGATTCTAGCTCTGCCTCGAGGCGACGGAGTTCTTCAAGCCTATTTTTCAGTACGATCGGTTCCACCGCTAGCTCATCCAGCCTGGTCTTATCGGCATTCACTTGAGCTTTGCTAGCGGACAGGGCCGATTCCAGTTGTTCGCGCTGCCGTCGCTCTGCAAGTCTTTCCTTTGCCCTGAAAAGCTTGAATCGGTATTGTTCCAGGAAGATGGCCGGCGTAAGGATCTCCATCAGGTCTTCGGGCAGTTCGTCTTGGATCTCTTGTACCCTGACTCTGATGGAGGAGCAGTCTTCTACCAAACACTCCAGCGAGGCTTCTAGCCGATTCCCGATGTCAGTCAGCCGATTCTTCAAGTCATCAGAGATCGGCGCCCTGGCTGTGCTGGGTAGTTCCTTATCCTCATCATCAAGGAACTGGCCGATATCGAAGGAGAACATATCGGCTAGGTTCTGCAGATATCAACATGGATCGAGGTTAGCCTTGTTAATCAGGAATCAACAGAAAGAGGATCAGGGTAATCATGGTTACCTGTGTTGGAGCGTTGGTAGTGCTTACATCGGCCTCCCTTTGCTTTGACAACACAGCAGGCGAGGGGGCTGGCCGATGTGGTGAAGGTGATGGAGCCCTAGGCTGAAAATGCAAGAAATTGGTAAGTAGGGTTATGTGGTTAGAAAAATTATGCAAACAATTGACTCTTACCGAAACAATCGGAGAGGGTGGTGGAGAAGGAGAAGGGGTTCTCAATCGTGCCTTGGCTCGTTCGCGTCGTTGTAAAGTTGTTTTCTTGGATCTTGGCATAGGGGCCGATTGAGTTCTCTCCTTCAATACAGACGATACCGCAGCCTGAAAAAGGGTAGGAAGTTAAAGTGTGACAGTGCAAGAAGATTATGCAAATACAAAGAAGAGAATATATTGACCTTGCGAACTGCGTGCCTAGTCCTTCTTGGTTGTGGAGCATCATCTTGGTCATCGGCCGGTGGGATCTCAGTGGTTTCGGCCGATGGTTCTTGAGTGGTTTTGGCTGATGGATTTTCTTCTTCGTGGGTGTCGGCCGCTGCTGCATCGACCTCCTCCTCCATCACTTGTTCTTCGAGGAACTCTTCCAAGGAGGGGTCTAGTTCTTCGGCATCGGCTTGGTCATCAGCTCTGGCCTTTTTGCTGGCTTTCTGCGATTTGCCTTTGGCCGGCGCTTTCCTCTTGGGGTTTTCTTTAAGCGTCGGGCCTTGAAGAAGCGATGCCACTTTTGGGGCAGTGAGGCCGATGATGGATTCCAAGACGGTTGACCCCGATGGAGCTATGGCTTGAGTGTAGAAAATCTTCCGTCCGCTGTTGCTCACAGATGGAATCGGCTCATCTGGGACTTGGGGGCTGATGCCTTGGATAAGTTCTGTCACGTAGAACCTGGCCGATTGATGAAAGATGTGAGCGGCCCACTCTTGCCACCAGGTTTGGAAGTTAATATGCACAAAGGCACTCAGATGCAGCCGATCGCAGTCGCCGAGATTAGGGAGCTCGACTTCCATTGCTTTGTTCATGATCAGGGCCGATGGGACTATGCCTCTGCTCTCTAGGAGCTTATGAAGATGCAAGCTGATGGGAAGTTGTCCGAGCCCGCATTGTCTAGCAGCTGTCATTGGGGTGTAAAACTCATAAGACAAGCTGGTGCTCCTTCCCTGAAAGACACCTACTGGAAGCAGGCATGGCGTGAGGCCGATCATGAACAATTCCTTTGATTCCAGGTCGTCATTTATTAAGCTCAGTTGCAAGTCGTCTGGAAGCTCGAAGTCTCGGTCCGATGTATAGACAAACATGTCCATCCTGGCTGATGGAGGGCCGGTGAAGAAGCGGATGAACCATGCAGCCATATCATCGGCCGATTGATCTGCGCCGGGGTAGATGGAGGCTGCTTCCCCGTACGACATGCATCTTCTGTCCCTCGGGTCTTCGTGATCGGCATATTTGGATGGAAAGCGGGAATCTGATAGAGGTGGCCGATCAATCATGGTGTTGGTGTATATGGTTAGCCAGAGTTGAACGAACCACCATGGTCCTCCATGAGCCACGGTCTGTTGCAGCATCAGGTCTTGTGTGGCAACATGGAGTAGCCGATATACAGCTCCTAGAAGGTATCGGCCCAAGGGGATTTGTCTCTTGTCGACCAAAGCTTGAGCCAAGTGTTGACAGTNAATGACGACTGCGACATTAATAAATTGCAAGTTAAATACTAAAGCTATACGTGTCACAGGTTTGACTGTAAGTAAGGAACACGCTTACTGTTCAGAGTAGGCACACATAATGAAGTCCTTGTCTTGGCGGGACCATAAGCAGTCCTTGATATATTCTACCATGCTGGCTTGATCGTAATTCATAGTTGTCTCGTTGACGACACTTGGATCGAGCAAAGCAACATGGGGAGCATTATGATGGACATGCTTCCAAGTTAACCTAGAAGCAAGACAAGAATTAGGGTAAGCGTAATACAAGGATAGTTATTACCATATCTCGTATGCAAGAATACTCACAAGGAGTAGCACTTAAGGAGGTTGATGTCGACCGCTCGCACCCTGTAGAGGTCCCATAGATCTTGAAAGTCTACGGCGATAAAGGCTTCAGGGACGAGGAACGGTTGTCTATCGTGTTGGCCCGTCATGGAGGTCTCTCTATGCTTCCTCCTTGCGTTGGACCTCTCCATATAGTACCCATGCAACTCCTTGCATGCAGGGCCCATCTTTGATAAGGTGTCGTCTCCGACCAATGGCATGCCTAATGTGAATTCTTTAGGAGCTGATGGCGCCTTGCCAAGATCTAGCTTCTTTGGAGCCAGAAGCGACCCTTCCACATTTCCTCTTCCTCTCCCCCTTCCAGCAGCTCTTTTGCGTGATCCAAGCTTGGGTGGAGAAGATGCCGCCCTCTTTCTTTTTGTGGAGACTGGGGGGAGGAACCCTCTGCTGCTGACCTCTTGTCCGTCTGTTGACGATGGATTTTGGTAATCGACTTGGAAAGGAAAGAGGAAACCGAAGCAGGGAGGAGAAGAAGGATTAAGTTGGAGTCGGACCAAGCTTTCGTATCGGACTCGGTAACCGTATCGGACTTGGGGAGTGTTGCTATAAAGGGCATATCGGCCGATACGGATTTGGTTTGGTCACGGGCCGATACGGGTTGTGAGTTGACAGTGTCAACGTGGGCTTGGTCTGGGCTCGAAGTAAGCTTCAAGGAAGTTGCCGAATAGAGATAAAGCTCGGTTTTGGGCAATTGTATCTTGTAAATTAGGTAGTTTAGATCTAATCTGTGGCTAGAGTCTGCCGCAAAGACTTGTTTGTTAGTTGTAGATAAGATCGTGCCCTACAAGGGTTCTGTTGTAACCTCGGGTATAAATATCCCGATAGTTTGTACAGGAAAGCTCTCTCGAATCAATCACAAAAAACCAGTTCAATCTACTTTCGGCGCATCGCCAACCCTCGCAAGAGGTCTTCTTCAGCGAGTTCTTGCTTCCTCGGAGCAGAGGTAAGAACTCGTCCCCGACGATCTGCATCGTCGGGGCTAGCGTGTCGCTTTAGACACGTTAAGCCTCGATGATGTGATCGTCGATTATCATGTCTTGGATAGTTTTGACAGAGTGTCTCGATTAAGCCTTGCCAGCGGTTTACTCGTTTTAGGGTTTATTGCCGACAATGGTTTAATTTTCATGCTTGGCTAGATTATTCAATGCATCTGTCATCCCCAAAAGCAATCGACGGACTTGATTTTCTTTGTGTTAAGTCTCAATTCACACTTTGAGTTGCTATCGACCTTAGTCCTGTTTTGAGATCTAACACAAAGCCTGTTTTCGGTTGTAATTAAGGATAGTACCGGGGTTTTAGCCGGTCTTACCTAACATATGTGATTGCTTTATATTACTTGCATATGTTTGCCGCTTATATGTGCGGATCGATGAGTATAAATGTGTTGATCATGAAGTAATCTTAAGATCTCTTTCTGGTTGATGTATTTATACTGGCCGATTGGCTCGTATAAGGTTGCACTAGAGTATTAGCTAGTGTATTTACCTTCATGCTACCCTCATCGGCCGATTCCAATAATTGACTATAAACATGATAACATGGGCCGATGAGATTAGATCTACTTTATTAGTTCTATCTTATTATTATTTCAAGTAAGCCGATATAGGTTTGCCCTATCGGCCAGGCCTTCACGATGCAACATCGGCCTATCGGCCGATCGGCCATCGGTTCTCACATGTTTTATTTGTTTAATCTTGTTGATTGCAGATCAAATCAACTGGCACGCTCTACTTACGACTAGGCAAGCCATTTGGACCTGCACTGGAGCTAAGCAGATCTCCCAGGCCGCCGTGGTAACGCGGAACCCGTTTGGTTGCTGGACGGGTCGAAATTCTGCGCCAACACGCTTTTGGCACGCCCAGTGGGACCTCAAGATTCAAGCTTCTCACCAGCAACAAGAACACCTCGAGATGTCGAAGCAGGCCGAGATCGTCGAGGAGAACGTCATTCCGGTGACCGCCGACCAGCTTAGCGCAGAACAAAAAGCTGAGATGGACAGTCTGGTCGCGCAGTTCCGGAATATGTACCTGCAGACATATTCCATGACTCGGCAGGGCACCTTGATTCAAAAGTCCAAGGTGGTCATGCCGAGTTCTGGAGATGGAGCTGGAACGTCGGCGGCGGCGCACGATCAAGCCGTCAAAACTGAAGACACTGCAGCGCCGACGTTGCAGGACCGAATCGACTCCGCAGTTCACTCTGCGCTAATCAACCAGTCGGGGATCCTGGTGAACACGGTGACCAATACGGTCAAGTCGATCCTGGATGGTTCAATCCATCAGTACAAGCCTCAGGGCCCGATTCTACCTGCCAGAAAATAAGTTCCCTGCTTATCGGACTTTGAGGAACGACCTGAGCACGGCTCAGCCGACAACGCCGATGCCACCTCCATCGGCGCAACCAACAACGACCCTGCCGCTGGTCCTCACCAAGCAGGCGGGAGGAAGCCCTCAGCACATCACGGAGGAGCAGTACGCTCAATGGACCAAGGGGAAGCAACCGGTGGTTGAGCCGATGCAGCAAGTTCCCGTCCATCAGCCATCGGCCGGACAACCGCAAGCCCCGGCAGTCAACAGTCCTCCGCTTCAAGCTGCATACAACGTGCCGCAAGGCTTTCAGCAGCACACCGCAGGGCAGTACGGCGCGCAGAACCTGGATCACCACTATCAACCGTACTCCCCCAGGCACTACCAAGCAGAGGGCCTCCAACAATCCTACCAGCAGGACCTCCCGCATCGGCCTGCAGGATACTGGGCTGACATGATAGCCGAAGTGATGCGAGATCAATTCGGCTTGAAGCCCAAAGAAAACTCTACAGTGTATCGGCACCCGTATCCCGAGGAATTTGACAGGGTTCCATTGCCGGGCCGATACAAGATCCCGGATTTCTCCAAGTTTTCGGGACAAGACAATGTCTCGACATATGAGCACGTCAGCCGATTCTTAGCGCAGTGCGGGGAGGCATCGGCTGTCGAGGCATTGAGGGTGAGGTTTTTCCCTCTGTCCTTATCAGGGTCTGCCTTCACATGGTTCTCTTCCTTGCCCTGCAATTCCATCAGAGGATGGATAGATCTGGAGAAGCAGTTTCATAGCTATTTCTACAATGGTGTACAAGAGATGAAGCTGTCCGATCTGACTGCCATCAGGCAGCGAATGGATGAATCGGTCCCTGAGTACATACAAAGATTCAGAGATATACGCAACAGATGTTATAGTCTCAGTCTGACCGATTCCCAGTTAGCCGACCTGGCATTTCAGGGATTGCTAGGGCCGATACGCGAGAGATTCTCCTCTCAGGAATTTGACAGCCTCGCTCAGCTGGCACAACGCGTATCGGCCCACGAGCAGCGATTCCAGGAGGCGAAGAAGTTCGCAAAAAGGGTTAACACGGTGTATCAGTACGCCTCCGACGATGAAGACGATGAAGACGCCGATGTCGACCTAGCCGAGTGGGCCCGGATGAAGAAATCAACAACCTGCCAGTGGGCCAAGAAAGGAGATAAAGAGGATAAATATGATTTCGACATCAACAAGGCTGACAAGATATTTGACCTGCTGTTGCAAGAAAAGCAGATTCAGCTGCCAGTAGGTCACGTATTGCCATCGGCCGAAGACATCAAGAAGAGGAGATATTGCAAGTGGCACAATTCCTATTCACACCATACGAATGAATGCAAGATCTTCCGGCAACAAATTCAATCGGCCATTGAGCAGGGCAGAATTAAGATCGACGATGCCAAGCGGCCGATGAAGATTGAAGGCCACCCGTTCCCAGTCAACATGGTGCGGGCGGACAGGGCCGATGGCGGTGGTCATCGGACTGGCAAGCGACCTCATCAGACCTCTGAGGGATTGATCAGAAAATATCAGCGGAGGCGGGAAGAACAAGCTCAAGACCAAGCCGATCAAGACAACTCCTACGACCCACACTGGGAGTGCGAGTTTTTTCGCTTCTGCTGGAATGAAGGGATGAGGTTGCCATCTGTCCAGGAGTGCCCTGCATGCAGTGGTACAGAAGATTCTTATCAGGGCAACTCAAGCAGACAAACGCATCGGCCGGCCAAGCAACGGAAATCTGTGTATGAAAGGCTGGGGCCGATGCATCAAGATCAGCACAGTGAAGATGAGGAGCAAGTCCAGAACCCCCAATGGTGCCCAAGTGATGTATTCACCAAGACGCAGAAACGGCGGGTTCAGAGGCTGAGGAGGAAAGAGCAAATCCAAGAACAACAAGCTGAAATACCCCATCGGCCAACCAAGACCAGAAAAGAATGGAGAATAAAATCCACGGTGGCCAGGGCCGATGAGGGCACCTCCAATACAGCTCAGGGCAGCTCAGCTTCAAAAGGTAAGAAAACGGCATCGGCGCCGGTCAACATGGTGTTTATATTGCCGGCAGAATACAGTGTGCAGGCGGCCGATGAAGCGATGGCTGATGAGGAACAAAGTTCAGCCAGACTACGGTTGTCACCGGACCAAGCCACCTTCGACAAGCCAGTTGACGCCAGCTATAGACATCTTCGGCCGTTGTACATCAAAGGATTCATCAACGGGCGGCCGATGACGAAGATGCTGGTCGATGGCGGCGCAGCAGTCAATTTAATGCCATACACAACCTTCAGGAAGCTTGGAAAAGTACCTGAGGATCTTATCAAGACAAATATGGTATTAAAAGACTTCGGTGGCAACGCATCCGAGGCGAAGGGGGTCCTGAACGTGGAACTCACCGTGGGCAGTAAAACAATTCCCACCACCTTCTTCGTCTTCGATGGAAAGGGTTCCTACAGCTTGTTGTTGGGACGAGATTGGATCCATGCTAATTGCTGTGTCCCTTCAACAATGCACCAATGCCTCATGCAATGGCAAGGGGACCAAGTCGAGATCGTGCAGGCCGATCGGTCAGTACATGTCGCCAATGCCGATCTCGCAGTTTGGGAGATGGAGGGAATCGATTGCTTGTCCGGGCGAGTCTGGGACGCCGATTTCCTCAAGGTAACCGATTGCGATATCGAGGCAATTGAAGATCAAGACCAGCGGTTACTTTAGCGAAGATGCACCATCCGCCGTTGATAATGACCTCTACACAGATGATGCGGTGGATGAGTTAGACGGCAAGTTAGGACAAGGTTTCACGTCGGCCGATGAGTTGGAAGAAATTGACATAGGGATAGGTGATAGGCCTAGGCCGACGTATGTAAGCACTAATTTGCCAAAGGAATATAAGAATAATTTGATAGATCTTTTGAAAGAATTCAGAGATTGTTTTGCATGGGAATACCATGAGATGCCTGGATTAAGCCGATCGATCGTAGAACATCGGCTACCAATCAAACAAGGCTATCGGCCTTTTAAGCAAGCTCCTCGGAGGTTTAAGGCCGATATGCACGAAGCCATAAAAGCAGAGATCACAAGACTTTACGACGCCAACTTTATCAGGCCCTGCCGATACGCGGAGTGGGTCTCCAACATAGTTCCGGTGTTGAAAAAGAACGGCAAGCTAAGGGTATGCATCGATTTCAGAGATCTAAATAAGGCGACGCCCAAAGATGAGTACCCTATGCCGTTGGCCGATTTGCTCGTTGACGCCGCTTCTGGGCATAAGATCATCAGTTTCATGGACGGCAATGCGGGCTACAATCAGATCTTTATGGCTAAAGAGGATATTCACAAGACAGCCTTCAGGTGCCCAGGGGCAATCGGCCTATATGAATGGGTCGTCATGACATTTGGTTTGAAGAATGCTGGGGCTACGTATCAGAGGGCTATGAACTATATTTTTCATGATCTTATCGGCTCTCTGATTGAAGTCTATATAGACGATGTCGTCGTAAAGTCAAGGGAACATGATATGCACTTGGCCGACTTACGCAAGGTACTAGAAAGGGCGAGGAAATATGGTTTGAAGTTGAACCCTAATAAATGTGCCTTCGGCGTATCGGCCGGTCAGTTTTTGGGTTTCTTGGTCCATGAGAGGGGGATTGAAATCACACAGAAGAACATCGATGCCATCAAGAAAATCAAGCCTCCAGAAAACAAGACCAAGTTACAGTCTCTGCTTGGCAAGATCAACTTCGTCCGGCGTTTTATATCAAATTTGTCGGGTCGTATAGAGCCATTCACTCCGCTGTTAAAGATAAAGGACGACGAAGAGTTTATATGGGGTGACAAGCAACAGAAAGCGCTAGACGATATCAAAGAATATTTAACTTCTCCGCCGGTCTTAATCCCTCCACAGAAAGGAATCCCATTCAAATTGTACTTGTCAGCCGATGAGAAATCCATCGGCTCAGTCCTGGTTCAAGACGTTAACGGCAAGGAAAGAGCTATTTTTTATCTCAGCAGGAGAATGTTAGATGCGGAAACAAGGTACACGCCAGTGGAGAAATTATGCCTTTGTCTATATTTTTCATGTACTAAATTGAGGCATTACCTGCTTTCCAACGAGTGCATAGTGGTGAGCAAGGCCGATGTGATGAAATACATGCTATCGGCCCCTGTGTTGAAAGGACGAGTTGGGAAGTGGATCTTTGCTTTAACAGAGTTTGATCTTCGATATGAATCGGCCAAAGCGATCAAAGGACAAGCCCTGGCCGATTTCATCGTTCAACATAGAGATGACTCAGTTGCATATGCAGACATTGTACCGTGGACGTTATATTTCGATGGATCCGTCTGCAGACACGGTTGCGGTATCGGCCTAGTCATCATCTCCCCTCGGGGGGCAAGTTTCGAGTTCGCGTTCACTATCAAGCCTTATTATACCAACAATCAAGCAGAATATGAAGCGGTGCTCAAAGGCTTGCAGTTGTTACAAGAAGTCGAGGCCGATGCCGTGGAAATCATTGGTGATTCACAGCTAGTAATTAATCAACTTTCTGGGGAGTATGAGTGCAGAGATGATATTCTCAAAGTCTATAATGAAGAGTGCACAGAGTTGTTACACGGTTTCCGGATCGTAACGATGAGGCACATACCCAGGAAGCAGAATTTCGAAGCCAATGATTTAGCTCAGGGGGCATCGGGGTACAGGCCGATGGCTAAAGACATTCCAATTCAGGTTGCTCTCGTGC
>BDMV01000001.1:65823145-65833325 GCA_008326285.1 Oryza officinalis
TAAACTTCAATCAGAGAGCCAATAAGATCATGAAAAAATGTAAATTCAATAGCCCTCTGATACGTAGCTTCCCAGCATTCTTCCCAAACCAAATGTCATGACGACCCCATTCAAATACAGCCGGATTGCCCCTGGGCACCTGAAGGCTGTCTTATGAATGTCTTCTTTAGCCCATAAAGATCCTGGTTGTAAACCCGCGTTTCCCGTCCATGAAAACTAATGATCCCCTTATGCCCAGCAAGCCAGCGTCCGACTAGCAAAATCGGCCAACGGCAATAGGGTACTCGTTCTTTGGGCGTCGCCCTATTTAGATTCTCTGAAAATCGACGCATACCCTTAGCTTGCCCGTTTCTTTTTTCAATACCGGAACTATGTTGGGAGACCCACTCCGCGTATCGGCGCAGGGCCCTGATAAAGTTGGGCGTCGTAAAGTCTTGTGATTCTCTGCTTTTATGGCTTTTGGTGCCATATCGGCCTTAAACCTCCGAGGAGGCTTGCTTAAAAGGCCGATAGCCTTTGTTTGATTGGTAAGCCGATGTTCTACAATCGATCGGCTTAATCCTGGCAATCTCATGGTATTCCCATGCAAAACAATCTCTGAATTCTTTCAAAAGATCTATCAAATTATTTTTGTATTCCTTTGGCAAATTAGCGCTTACATACCGTCGGCCTAGGCCTATCACCTTATTGCCTATATCAATTTCTTCCAATTCATCGGCCGACGTAAAACCCTTGTCCCCAACTTGTCGTCTAACTCATCCACCGCGTCATCTGTGTAGGGGTCCATTGTCAACGGCGGATGGGTGCATCTTTCGCTAAAGTAACCGCTTGTCTTGGTCCTTCAATTGCCTCGATGTCGCGCAGTCGGTTACCTTGAGGAAATCGGCGTCCCCAGACTCGCCCCGGACAAGCAGTCGATTCCCTCCATCTCCCAAACTGCGAGATCGGCATTTGGCCGACATGTACTGACCGATCGGCCTGCACGATCTCGACTTGGTCCCCTTGCCATTGCAATGAAAGCATTGGTTGCATTGTTGAAGGGACACAAGCAATTTGCATGGATCCAATCTCGTCCCAACAACAAGCCTGTAGGAACCCTTTCCATCGAAGACGAAGAAGGTGGTGGGGAATTTTTTTTGCTGCCCACGGTGAGCTCCACGTTCAGGACCCCCTTCGCCTCGGATGGCGTTTGGCCACCGAAGTCCTTTAATACCATATTTGTCCTTGATAAGATCCTCAGGTACTTTTCCAAGCTTTCCTGAAGGTTGTGTAATGGCATTAAATTGACTGCTGCGCCACCATCGACCAAGCATCTTCGTCATCGGCCGCGCCGTTGATGAATCCTTTGATGTACAACGGCCGTAGATGTCTGTGGCTGGCGTCAACTGGCTTGTCGAAGATGGCTTGGTCCTGGTGGACAAGCGTAGCCTGGGCTGAACCCTTGTTCATCATCGGCCCATCGCTTCATCGGCCGCCTGCACACTGTATTCTGCTGGCAATACAAACACCATGTTAACAGGCGCCGATGTCATTTTTTTTACCTTTTGAAGCTGAGTAGCCCTGAGCCTGTATTGGAGGTGCCCCTCATCGGCCCCTGGCCACCGTGGATTTTACCCTCCACTCTTTTCTGGTCCCTTGGTTGGCGCCGATGGGGTTATTTCAAGCTTTGTTGGCTCTTGGATTTGCTCTTTCCTCCTCAACCTCTGAACCCGCCGCTTTCTGTGTCTTGGTGAATACATCGCTTGGGCACCATTGGGGGTTCTGGACTTGCTCCTCATCTTCATCGTGTTGATCTTGGTGCATCGGCCCCAGCCTTTCATGCACGGATTTCCGTTGCTTGGCCGGCCGATGCGTTTGTCTGCTTGAGCTGCCCTGATAAGAATTTTCTGCACCACTGCATGCAGGGCACTCCTGGATAGATGGCAACCTCATCCCTTCATTCCAGCAGAAGCGAAAAAAACTCGCACTCCCAGTGTGGGTCGTAGGAGTTGTCTTGATCGGCTTGGTCTTGAGCTTGTTCCTCCCGCCTCCGCTGATATTTTCTGATCAGACCCTCAGAGGTCTGATGAGGCCGCTTGCCAGTCCGATGACCACCGCCATCGGCCCTGTCCGCCCGCACCATGTTGACTGGGAACGGGTGGCCTTCAATCTTCATCGGCCGCTTGGCATCATCGATTTTAATTCTGCCCTGCTCGATGGCCGATTGAATTTGTTGCCGGAAGATCTTGCATTCATTTGTATGGTGTGAATAGGAATTGTGCCACTTGCAATATCTCCTTTTCTTGATGTCTTCGGCCGATGGCAATACGTGACCTACTGGCAGTTGAATCTGCTTTTCTTGCAACAGCAGGTCAAATATCTTATCGGCCTTGTTGATGTCGAAATCATATTTATCTTCTTTATCTCCTTTCTTGGCCCACTGGCAAGTTGTTGATTTCCTCATCCGGGCCCACTCGGCTAGGTCGACATCACCATCTTCATCGCCGTCATCGTCGGAGGCGTACTGATAAACAGTGTTAATCTTTTTCGCGAACTTCTTTGCCTCCTGGAATCGCTGCTCGTGGGCCGATACTCGTTGTGCCAGCTGAGCGAGGCTGTCAAATTCCTGCGAGGAGAACCTCTCGCGTATCGGCCCTAGCAATCCCTGAAATGCCAGGTCGGCCAACTGGGAATCGGTCAGACTGAGGCTATAACATCTGTTGCGTATGTCTCTGAACCTTTGTATGTACTCAGGGACCGATTCATCCACTCGCTGCCTGATGGCAGTCAGATCTGACAGTTTCATCTCTTGTACGCCATTGTAGAAATATCTATGAAACTGTTTCTCCAGATCTATCCATCCTCTGATGGAATTGCAGGGCAAGGAAGAGAACCATGTGAATGCAGACCCTGATAAGGACAGAGGGAAAAACCTCACCCTCAACGCCTCGATAGCCGATGCCTCCCCGCACTGTGCTAAGAATCGGCTGACATGCTCATATGTCGAGACGTTGTCCTGTCCCGAAAACTTGGAGAAATCCGGGATCTTGTATCGGCCCGGCAATGGTACCCTGTCAAATTCCTCGGGATACGGGTGCCGATACACTGTAGAGTTCTCTTTGGGCTTCAAGCCGAATTGATCTCGCATCACTTCGGCTATCATGTCAGCCCAGTATCCTGCGGGCCGATGCGGGAGGTCCTGCTGGTAGGATTGTTGGAGGCCCTCTGCTTGATAGTGCCTGGGGGAGTACGGTTGATAGTGGTGATCCAGGTTCTGCGCGCCGTACTGCCCTGCGGTGTACTGCTGATAGCCTTGCGGCACGTTGTACGCGGCTGGCTGCGGAGGGTTGCTAGGCATGGGGATGTGAGGCTGTCCAGCCGATGTCGGGTTGACAGGAACTTGCTGCATCGGCTCGATCACTGGTTGCTTCCCCTTTGTCCACTGCGCATATTGCTCCTCTGTGATGTGCTGAGGGCTTCCTCCCGCCTGCTTGGTGAGGACCAGCGGCAGGGTTGTTGTTGGTTGCGCCGATGGAGGTGGCATCGGCGCTGTCGGCTGAGCCGTGCTCAGGTCGTTCCTCAAGGTCCGATAGGCAGGGAACTTATTTTCTGGCAGGTAAATCGGGCCTTGAGGCTTGTACTGATGGATTGAACCATCTAGGATCGACTTGACCGTATTGGTCAACGTGTTCACCAGGATCCCCGACTGGTTGACTAGCGCAGAGTGAACTGCGGAGTCGATTCGGTCTTGCAACGTCGGCGCAACGTTATCTTCGGTCTTGACGGTGTGGTCGTGTGCTGCCGCCGACGTACCAGCTCCATCTCCAGGACTCGGCATTATCACCCTTGGACTTTTGAATCAGGGTGGCCTTGACGAGTTCTTACCTCTGCTCTAGAGAAGCAAGAACTCGTCGGGAGTTAACCTCTTGCGAGGGTTGGCGATGCGCCGAAAGTAGATTAAACTGGTTTTTGTGTGATTGATTTTGAGAGAGTTTACATGTACAAACTATCGGGATATTTATACCCGAGGTTACAACAGAACCCTTGTAGGGCACGATCTTATCTACAACTAACAAACAAGTCCTTGCGGCAGACTTAAGCCACAGATTAGATCTACACTACTTAATTTACAAGATACAATTGCCTAAAACCGAGCTTTATCTCTATTTGGCAACTTCCTTGAAGCTTACTTCGAGCCCAGACCAAGCCCACGTTGACACTGTCAACTCACAACCCGCATCGGCCCACGACCAAACCAAATCCGTATCGGCCGATACGCTCTTTATAGCAACACCTCCCCAGTCCGATACGGTTACCGGGTCCGATACGAAGCCTGGTCCGACTCCAACTCAATCCTTCCTCTCTGCTTCGGTTTCCTCTTCCCCTTCCGAGTCGATTACCAAAATCCATCGTTAACAACACCGCACCAACGCCCCAGCCCGAGGTGGAGCAGAAGAAGAAGCGGCTCCGCAAGATGGAGAAGACCGAGCCGTGCAGGAGGAGCCTCATCACGCCCCCAAAGTGGTCGTTCAGCCGACCACCCCGCAGGTTCGACCTCTTACCCACAGCGGCCACACTCTCATTCTCACACCCCCGGGCTTATTTTTACTTACCTCTTTCTGTTTCATATTTTTCTTCTGCCTCAGCGAGATCCCGTCCCGCCCCACGTGTCACTCTAAGGCCGGCCGGTCCATGGGCAACGAGGCCGGGGAGGCGGCGACCACAGAGGCTCAGAGGCGGGAGGCCGCCTACGGGTAGCTCAAGAGGCTGCTCGGGAGGTGGCCCGAGTCCGCCAGGCCGAGGAGGCTGCTCGGGAGGCGGCTAGAGTCCGCCGGGCCGAGGAGGCTGCCCGGGAGGCAGAGGTGGTACGCGCGCACGAGGCACCAGCGGCCGAGCTTGCCACCTAGGTCCCCGACTCGATCGCGCCGGAGGCGGAGGCCGCCACCGAGGCGGCCCTGCGGACGAGCCGGCCTCGGGAACGGCCCCCGAGGCCAACACGCAGACCGGCGAGCCGAGCCGGGCTTCACCACCACAGGGGCGGCCTTCCCCCTTTTCTTCCGCTACCCCGCTAATCGCGGAGCCCCTCCTGCAGGCCTTGGCTACGGCCAACAGCACGGTGCTGGACGGGCTAAGCGCCCAAATACAGGCCCTACAGGCGGAGCGGGCAGAAATCGACGCGGCGTGGGCGCGCGTCGAGGAGGGGCGGCGCTCCGTGGTGGCCATGGTGGAGGCCGGCCGTAAGGCGCACAGCCTGCACACCTCGTAGCTCGAGGCTTGCCACAGGACCCTGGCGAAAATCGCCCGAGAAGTGGAGGAGGAGCGGGAGACAGCCCTCATCGCCACCGCCATGCTCGACGGGCGCGGGACGACCTCCGTTTCCAATACAGGAGCCGGATGGCGGAGCTGGAGGACAAGCTCGACGCCGCTCGCGGAGTTCTCGACGCCGCCGCTGCCCGGGAGCGGCGGGCGGTGGAGATCGAGACGGCGATCCGCCAGCGCGAGGAGGCCCTAGAGGCCCGGACTATGGCGCTGGAGGAGCGCTCCGCCACGCTCGGGGGGCGGGCCTCACGCTTGCTCGTGCAAGAGGCCGCCGTGCACCGGCGGGCCGAGGCCCTTGACCTCCGCGCCCGGGAGCTGGAGGCGCTGGAGGAGCACGCCTGCGCCCTGGACGCGAAGGAGGCGGCGCTGGCGGCACGCGAGGCCGCCGCCGCTACACGGGAGGCGACGCTGGCGGCGCACGAGGTTGCCTCCGCCGAGCAGGAGTCCGCACTCCGCCTCCGCGAAGACACGCTCGCCGAGCGGGGGCGAGCCCTCGAGGAGGCCGAGGCCGCGGCGCAGCGGCTGGCGGACAGCCTGCTCCTCCACGAGGCGGTGCAGGAGGAGCAGGCGCGCCGTAATCTGGAAAGCGCCCGCGCCGAGAGGGACGCGCTGAACCAGCGGGCCTCTGAACTCGAGGCGCGGGCAAGGGAGCTGGACGCGCGGGCGCGCAGCGGCGGGGCGGCCGCAGGCCACGGCGATCTGGCCGCCCGCCTCAGAGCCGCCAAGGACACCATCGCCAAGCTACAGGGTGCCCTCGACTCGTCCGCCGGGGAGGCTGAGGCCCTCCGGTTGTCGAACAAGGTGGGGCCCGGCATGCTTTGGGACGCCGTCTCCCACCTCGACCGCGCCGGGCGTCAGGCGGGTATCTGGAGCGGGTGGTACGCAAAGTATGCCGCCAACTGGGGGGGCCTCGCCCAGCGCCTCTCGGAGATGGCCGGGGACCTTGAAAGGCTCCCCGAGGATGTCGAGGAGACGGTTAAATCTTCCTCAAGGGACCTTGCCCGGGGGGCGGTGGAGCTCATGCTAGCGAGCTACCAAGCCCGGGACCCCAACTTCTCCCTGTGGACGGCGCTGGAAAAATTCCCCCCCGGAACCGAGGCCAACGCATGCGCCCAAGTCCGGGATGCCGTCGATCAAATTGTCCTCGGCTTTGAGGGAACGGCCCCTCGGCTCGTCTTCGCCCTCGACTCTGACGAGGAGGAGGACGGTGACGACGGTGCCGACGACGACAGCGACGGCGAGGCCGACAACCCGGGTGCATCGGAGTGAGCCCCCGGGCCCCCGCGTATCTTAATTTTTGATTCCTTCATCTTCTGAGGCCTTTGGGCCAATGCTTGTATAACTGACTTCATCTTACCTGCAATCAAACAAGATTTTAATTTCTATGTTAGTTATGTGTGCTATATGCGCGTGATAAGGATGGCCTGTGTCGCGATCCCTTTGTATCTTTGGCTTGAGCGAGGGCTCGTGCTCGGGCCCCAGCCTCAAGCAGCGGGGGTCGGAGCTAGTGCCATGGGGAGATCCGAATGTCGAGACTGGCCAGGCCGGGAGCGCGGTGACCGAGGGTTATGGGGACCCGATTGTGGGCCATTGCCGATTCCCCCCTGGAGTTCACCGTGCCCCGGGGCACGGCTCGATTCTGGGCCCCGTTTGGCGGTTTAGACGACCCGGGCTGCCGAGGGCAAGGACAAGCACGAGCAGACTGACTCAAGTCAAGACTTTTCAAAAGGAAACGATAACACAGGCGCGGTCCTTACGAAATTTAAAATGCTTGTTATTGAAATGCTAGGAAAAAATTAAACAAGTGTGTGCATGTGGGAGCCCCCGGCCAACCCTGCGTGCCCGAGGGGGACGCAGGGTTGGCCTGAGCCCGAGGTATGACACCCGACCCCCTTATGGGTAGAAGCAGCGAAGATGCTCGATGTTCCACGGGTTAGGCAGTTCTGTGCCGTCGCCCGTGGCCAATCGAACCGAGCTCGGCCAGGGGACGCTGACCACTCCATACGGACCCTCCCACATTGGTGAGAGTTTGCTCAGTCCAGCACGCGTTTGGACGCGGCGTAGGACGCAGAGTGATTGGGCCTGGACATGGCGCTAATGGTAGCGCCGCAGGCTTTGCTGGTAGCGCGCGGCTCGGAGGGCCGCGCGCCGCCTTCGCTCCTCCAGGTAGTCGAGGTCGTCCCGGCGAAGCTGATCTTGATCAGCCTCGCAATACATGATGGCCCAAGGGGACCTCAGGGTGAGTTCGGATGGGAGGACCGCCTCCGCGCCATACACGAGGAAGAAAGGCGTTTCCCCTGTCGCTCGGCTTGGGGTGGTTCGGTTCGCCCAGAGCACCGCTGGCAGCTCCTCGATCCACGAATCGCCATGCTTCTTGAGGATGTTGAAGGTCTTGGTTTTGAGGCCCTTGAGGAGTTCCGCGTTGGCGCACTGTTAACAACGGATTTTGGTAATCGACTTGGAAAGAAAAGAGGAAACCGAAGCAGAGAGGAAGGATTGAGTTGGAGTCGGACCAGGCTTCGTATCGGACCCGGTAACTGTATCGGACTGGGGAGGCGTTGCTATAAAGAGCGTATCGGCCGATACGGATTTGGTTTGGTAGTGGGCCGATACGGGTTGTGAGCTGATAGTGTCAACGTGGGCTTGGTCTGGGCTCAAAATAAGCTTCAAGGAAGTTGCCAAATAGAGATAAAGCTCAGTTTTAGGCAATTGTATCTTGTAAATTAAGTAGTGTAGATTTAATCTGTGGCTTAAGTCTGCCGCAAGGACTTGTTTGTTAGTTGTAGATAAGATCGTGCCCTACAAGGGTTCTGTTGTAACCTCGGGTATAAATATCCCGATAGTTTGTACATGTAAACTCTCTCTGAATCAATCACACAATCAAATCAATCTACTTTCGGCGCATCGCCAATCCTCGCAAGAGGTCTTCTTCGACGAGTTCTTGCTTCCTCGGAGCAGAGGTAAGAACTCGTCCCCGACGATCTGCATCGTCGGGGCTAACGTGTTGCTTTAGACACGTTAAGCCTCGATGATGTGATCGTCGATTATCATGTCTTGAATAGTTTTGACAGGTATCTTAATTAAGCCTTGCCAGCGGTTTACTCGCTTTAGGGTTTATTGCCGACGATGGTTTAATTCTTATGCTTGGCTAGATTGTTCAATGCAGCTGCCATCCCCAAAAGCAATCGACGACTTAATTTTCTTTGTGTTAAGTCTCAATTCACACTTCGAGTTGCCATCGACCTTAGTCCTGTTTTGAGATCTAACACTAAGCCTGTTTTCGGTTGTAATTAAGGATAGTGCCGGGGTTTTAGCCGGTCTTATCTAACATATGTGATTGCTTTATGTTTCTTGCATATGTTTGCCACTTATATGTGCAGATCGATAAGTATAGATATGTCGATCGTGAAGTAATTTTAAGATTTCTTTATGGTTGATGTGTTTATATTGGCCGATTGGCTCGTATAAGTTTGCACTAGAGTACTAGCTGGTGTAGTTACCTTTGTTATCCTCATCGGCCGATATTATTAGTTGAGATCTATATATCAATGAAGGCCGATAAGATTAGATTCATGTTTTACTTATTTTCTAAGTGAGCCGATATAGCTTTGCCCTATCGGCTGGGCTATGACAATGTGTCATCGGTCTGTTGGCCGATCGGCCGTTGTTCTCTGACTTGGTTTACTTGTTTCTTGTTGATTGCAGATCAAATCAACTGGCACGCTCTACTTACGATTAGGCAAGCTATTTGGACCTGCACTGGAGTTAAGCAGATCTCCCAGGCCGCCGTGGTAACGCGGAACCCGCTTGGTTGCTGGACGGGTCGAAATTCTGCGCCAACACGCACTCCACCTGGCCGTTGCTTCTGGGGTGGGCGGGTGAGGCGAAACTGAGTTTGATGCCCATGTCTTCGCAGTAGTCGCCGAAAAGCTCACTGGTGAACTGGGTGTCGTTGTTCGTAATGATACGGTTAGGCACCCGGAACCGCGTAGTGATGCCCTTTATGAATTTTAGCGCTGAGTGCTTATCGATCTTGATGACTGGATAAGCCTCGGGCCACTTAGTGAACTTGTCGATTGCGACATACAGATACTCGAACCCGCCCGGGGCCTTCCTGAAGGGACCCAGGATATCCAGCCCCCAGACGATAAACGGCCATGAAAGAGGTATGGTCTGCAGGGCCTGAGCCGGCTGATGCATTTGCTTGAAATGAAACTGGCACGCCCTGCATCGTCGGACCAGGTCCGCTGCATCGTGGAGCGCCGTCGGCCAATAGAAACCCTGGCGAAAGGCCTTGCCGACCAAGGTGCGCGAGGCGGAGTGGGCTCCGTACTTGCCTTCATGGACATCGACAAGAAGCTCGACGCCCTGTTCCCGAGGAATGCACTTCAGGAGGACTCCGTTGGCCCCGCGCCGGTAGAGGGCCCCTTCCACCAGCACGTAGCGCTTGGAGATGCGATTGACGCGTTCACTCCCTTCGCGGTCCTCGGGTAGAGTCTGATCATTGAGGAACACCTGGATCTCAGCCATCCAGGCGATCAATCTTAGGGGGCCGGGCTCGGCCCCCCCGGGTCCCGAGGCCTGGACTCCGACGGGCCTCGGGGACCGCGCAGGCGTGTCCGTCTCCCCTAGGGGGTCGGGTCGCGCTGACGGCTGGGCCAGCCTTTCTTAAAAAGCGCCCAGTGGGGTCGGGGCTCGTGACGAAACGAGCCTCGAGAGTTCGTCGACGACCACGTTATCCCGTCTGGGCACGTGCCAAAGTTCTAACCCGTCGAAATGGCGCTCCATACGTCGCACCTCACAGACGTAGGCATCCATCTATGGGTCGGAGCACCGGTACTCCTTGGAGACCTGGTTAACGACCAACTGGGAGTCGCCTAGA
>BDMV01000001.1:65906960-65921578 GCA_008326285.1 Oryza officinalis
CGTTTCGACTGATATCTGGCAACGGAGACATTCTTCAAGGCCCTGAGTGGCACTCATGCGTGCTACGTCGTGGAACATGCAACCTTTTCGGGGGGAAAGTTTAGAAACCTGGTGAATAAACACATTCCTCACCTTGTTTGGCACATCATTTGGATATGCGATGCGTTTTAGGGCAATGACCATAAAGTTTCGAAGGAAATAACCCCACAACAAGTTAGCACGTTAGGTTTAGGAAATAATTTATGGTAGCGAGGCAGGAAAAGAACGACATTGGACGGGCTAAAAAACTCTTTTCAAGTTCCATGTTTTCATGCATTTCCATCATAACGGATGTCGTTTCGACAGATATCTGACAACGGAGACTTTCTTCATGGCCCTAGAGTGGCACTCATGCGTGCTACGTCATGGAGCATGCAACCTTTTCCGGGGGAAAGTTTAGAAACCTGGTGAATAAACACAATCCTCACCTTGTTTGGCACATGTCACGCCCGGAAATTTTCCCAAATTTCCAGACCATTTTGTGTATTAAGTCCCTGTCCAGGCATCAACCAGGGTACACAAAACGACAAATCAATAAACAGATCCAAACGTAAATAAAGCGATAAATACTTACAACAGAGGCACTTAGTCCTTACACCAAAAAGAAAACAGCAGCGGAAAGAGACGATCCTAGCGGGGCTTCAGCTCCACTCCACAGGCAAACTCAACTGGGGTCTGAGCCTTGGTCCTCTAACTTCATCTTCAACTCAGAAGTACTAAACTTCTGAAAAGGGGGAAAAATAACAAGATTGAGTACAACCACCGTACTCAACAAGCCACACCAATGATGCAAACATGCACAGGGGAGACAAAGGGAGGCTTGTGGCTCTTTGCAGAAAGCGGTTGAAAACCTTTATATTTTAAAACAGTAAAATAGTTGTTTAATTAAAGCAATATTAAATCTCCACTGAACAACGCTACAACCACGTTGAACAGGCCCAACCATTCCACCTGAACTACACCAGTTCATTAAGTCAAATTAATTAAGCATGTGGGACTAATCACGGTGAATCTGGTCGATCGCCCATAAACGTGGGCACGGCTATTCGAATAGTTTTACTCTGATCAGAGGTGCGCAACTGTACCCACAAGACACGATTCCACACATGTTACCATGCCCCGAAGTATCACCACGATACTGCAAAGGGGGAAATCGTGACAAGACCTTTCGCATAACTCCTCCTAACCAAGCGCACCACACCGCAGGTTTCGCCCCCACCCCTCAAAAGGCAGTGGGCAGCCCCCCCTCGTGCCTTGGTGAATCCGGCAGCCAGTCAACCGGTATATCCCCGGCCGAACCGACTCCATCACGCCCACCCTTTCCGGGGAACGTCGGCTAGGAAAGAGCTATGCTACGAGTCCAGCAGTTGCCCATTCTTGCTTGTGGTAAGCACTGTTATTCTTCCAGGGTTTCCCATGAACCGGTCCTTAATTGCCATGGGTGCGACCAGCAAAACCATGCACCCACAGCCCACCATTAAGTCATATTTTAGTTGGATAATTACGACCAATAAAACATGGTCGGGTGTCTCGAGCGAACCGCTCGTTAGAAGCTAATTGTAAACAGTGTAATTATCCCATTAAATGAGCTAGTGGTAATTAAGCATGGCTAAGCATATATAATTCTAGCAAAGTCAACATAAGTGACTCACGCTAGTCAGATTATCACCCAAGGTTAACAAAGGACGGTTAACAAGTAAACATGGCACAAGCGAACGGATAGGTAAACCCTATTCCCATGTAATTAGCAAAACATGCACTTTATTTGCAAACGTAAAACATTTCGTAAAATAGGTACAACATGCTCAAGGGGAATGTGTGACTTGCCTTGCTTCTTCAAACAATCTTCCGAACTCTTTTCCTCGCGAGCGCAAACTCCCGAAACGACGGAATCTACACGCTGGCACGCAAAACGAGGAAAAACTCTAATAAAAACCAAGTAAACAGTACATAAAAAGTAAACAAACATGTAGAGCTCAATTTTAGATGAATTTTGCAAGTTGAATGGCTCAATTTGGAGTTCGTATGAATTAGATATGAATTTTAGAAGTTTTGAGCCATTTAAATGAATTTCTGGAAATTAAATCGATTTATTGCGCAATTATTAATTAATTTTGCAAAGGAAAGGACTACGCTGACATCATCAAAGGGAAACGGCGCCGGAACGGCGGGTCCCACGTGTCAACGGGTCAAGGGCGGACAGTCCACGGTGGAAAAGCACCACGTGGCACCGACGTGGCGACCACGGCGGACGAAAGGGAGAAGGTAGCGCCGACGTGGACGCCAACGTGGCGAAGCCGCGGGCGGCCACGTGGTCTGGGTGTGGATTGGAGTAAACAAAGGGGCCCACGTGTTGGCGACACAAGTGTCGGCGAACAGGAGAGAAAAAGGAGGTGGAATGGACTTTGCAGGGGAAAGGGGAAAATTAGGCTGAGAGGGAGGTAAACTGGACTTGAGGAGATGAGCTGGATTTTCTCGGGAAAAAGTTAAAAGGGCCGAGGGACGAAAAGTAGACTTTTGTGTGGAGAAGGGATAATAGGCCGGCGGCCCAAAGAGACGAGGGACCAAGATTGGACTTTTACGAGGAGGTGGGCCAATCGGGCCGAACGGGGTGATGGGCCGGCCTGAGAAAAAGGGAGAGGGACGCAAAATAGACTTTTGCGGGGAGATGGGCCAATCGGCCCGACGGCCGCTGGGCCGGAGGGAGCGGTGGGCCGGCCCGGAAGGAAAAAGCCGGCCTCTAGGCCGAGGCGGGAGGCTAGGGCTGACGTCAGCGGCTAGGGCTGACGTCAGCCGCGGCGGCGGCGGCTGCGCTCCACGTGGCGCACACGTGGCGCCGACGCGGCAGCCACGCGGCGCCCACGTGGCGGCCACGCGGGGCGGGAGCGGGCGGCCGGGATCGGCCCGAGTGGCCGATCCGACGGCTGAGGCGCGCGGGCGGCCGAGCGGCCGGGCTCGGGCTCGGCCGAGCCGGCCATGGCGCGCGGCGGCGCTAGGGTTTCGGCGCGGGAGGCGGCGGCGCGGCGGCGCGCGGGAGGCGGCGCACGAGCGGCAGCGGGGCGGTGCGGGAGCGCACGGGCGACGGCGGCGCGGGAGGCGCGCACGGCAGCGGGCGGCGCGGCCGGGAGAGGGGAGAAGGAAAAGGCGGCGGCGCTTACCGGCGGCGAAGACGGCGGCGGAAAACGGCGGCGGCGGAGCGGCGCTAGGGTTAGGGTTTGGGGGCGGCGGCGAAAGGGGAAAACGAGGAGCGGCGGCGTGCGGGCGGGGAAAAAATTTAAGGGGGGGCCCAGCTAGGGTTTGGCCGGTGCGGGCGGATTTCTCGCCGGAGAAATCGGCGGAGCGGGCGCGGCAGCCGGGCGGGCGGCAGCGACGACGGGCGGGCGCGGGCCCCACCTGTCGGTGGCCCGGGGCGGAGGGAGGCAGCGGCGGCTCTCGGGCGGCCTTGGGCCACGGCCTCGGGCCGGCCCGAGAGGAGGAGGGACGCGGAGGCGGCGGGGGCGCGGCCTTGGGCCGCCTTGGGCCGAAGGAGAGAAGAGGCGCGGCGGCTCGGGTGGCTTGGCCGGAGAGGGGAGGAAGCCGTGTGGGCCGCGGGAGAGAGAGAGAAGTGTTGGGCCGAAAACGGCCCAAAACAAAAAAGGGGACATTTTTAATTTGTTTTTTTTTTAATTTAATCAGTTAAATGAACTTTGTGACTTTAAAATTATTTCTTTAGCTCCAAAAATTCACGAAAAATTTTGGAGAGTATTTTAGGGCACGGCGAATATTACAAAAATATTTCTGGCCATGATTTTTAAAGGAAATTTTTCATTTCCTTGCTAAATTCACTTGTTTAAATTGCTTTTTATTTTTATTTAATTTCTGGAAAATGTATTATTAGGGCACGGCGAATATTACAAAAATATTTCCGGCCATGATTTTTAAAGGAAATTTTTGATTTCCTTGCTAATTTCACTTGTTTAAATTGCTTTTTATTTTTATTTAATTTCTGGAAAATGTATTATTAGGTAATTTTTAATCCCGATCGAAAATCGGGATGTGACAAATCTACCCCCCTTACAGGAATCTCGTCCCGAGATTCGGGGTTGGCTAGAAAGAAAGCTGGCGAGGGCAGGGTTGGACTGGCTTGCAGACTTCCGCGGCTTCTTTCTGACTTTGACCTAGCTGATTTATTAACCCATCTTGAGCGACTGACCCTGTTGGCATCCAGCTCGATGTTCCGTTTCTTGGCCAAAACTGCACTGGCTGGTTCTGTCTGCTCTGACCCTGATCTGGGTTGCAGTTATTCATAAAGCTTACTTTGGACCGTGTAGTTGACGTTTACAATTTTTGATGAGCTGAGAATCGACTTCGTTGACTTGAAACCGATGGGGTTGTTCCTGAAATTTTGAAACTGACGTTGATGTTACCAAGGTTTTCTGTTTTTCGGATCGCGCAAGTTCACTTTCAATCCTTGAGTAGAGGCGATCTATCCAGCGAGTTTCTCTGCCACCTATTTTGTTGGTGACGTATTCCTTTTCTTTTGGCTCGACGTCTGCATTCTCTTACTTTAAGCAGAGGTAGCAGAACAATTTCCTGTCCTCTTCCTAGAAACATTGGGATAGTTTTCGAAAACTGCAACGGTTGTCTTGAACTGAAGGTAACCATTCTTGATCCTTATTCACTACTAGGGTGCAGTTGCATCTACTGTTCTCTTGGGGACCTCTAAGATTGAGAGGATGGATATTTTTCTCTGACGCCAACTTGTCAACTTGTCACTACCAAATATTTCATCATTCTTCTCATTTTATTGAGGTGCCACTCATACTGTCCTTCAAAAAGGCCTCATCATGTCGAGTGTGACTATGGTCTGACCAACTTGACCGACTTGTCATTTCCTGGATTGATTATTTTCTTTTCCCGGCTAGCGATTACGTCTTGAGGGTCTGACCAAATTGTAATGAGCTGGTAGAAGAAACTCTAGGTTTCTTAGTGACGTTGTTAGATGCACATCTTCACCTGTCATAATTCATCTTGACAATCCAAACGCGGATTGAATTACTCAATATTCCCTTCTTATTACCTGACTGCCACAAGACTTCTGGGTACCTTATGACATTGACAGGTACACAAGTGAATCCACCTTTTGGGTAAACGAGATGAGCCATACGAAAAGGGAAAAACTGCCTGACATAACCCTTATTCGATAATCCTTCTTTTATTACATAACTGCGATGAAGTTTCTACGTACACGGAAAAACACTTGAAGAACAAACACTTAGAAACCGTTGCAAGCCTTGACTAGTGCGGACTTTACTTCTGTGATTCAGGCTGGTTTGTCTTGATCTGTCCTCGCTTACTATCTGGTGTTTCAACGGTAACACTGCTTTTCTTGCAGACATTCCTTGGGAAGATGACAACCTTCTTGGTAGCTGCGGTTGGTAGGACCTCCTTGCGTGAGATGTCGCCAATCTGCAATTGGTTGCTGGCCCTCGGGATCGGAGCAACACGGGGTGCATTGCTTGGTTTGTTATCCGCCACGCAAACTGGTACTGGGGACTCTTGCTGAGGTTACTGTGTACGGATTGTTCCATCTTCTTGCGGTTGGAGCAGGTTGTCGTTGTCCTGGCATTGCTTGCCCTTCTGTGACTGGCTCTGTAGCTTTGGGACGATTGCCGATGAAACTGAAGACTTCCTTTTGGTAGCCTTAACAATGATTCGCTGTGGTGGGGGTCGCACATCCAGGTGACGGTTGGTTTCACTTTTCTTTTTATCACTCCTTCGCTGGATTTGACCCTGCTATGCTGAGGCCGAGGCAATTGGGGAAGTTAGGGTATCGCAGACAGGGCCGGTACCTTGAAGGTATTGACGTTTTGGCATTGGACAACCATCGAATAAATGGCTTGCATCTCCACAGTTGAAACAACGATGGACTAATCTCTTTGGTCTCGGGAACGGACACTTTTTGAAGTAATGTCCTAGCTGAAGGCAGTTGTAACAGTTTCCTCTGGGTTGATCACACTGCTTGTCCTCTTGGATCTGCACACTCACAACTGGGACAGAGGTGAGTGGACACTCGTGAACCTTGTCGGTAGCACTCCTGCTACTGCTGATAGTCTCAACCAGAATTGGAGTTGATTGGAGATCAGGGGCGGTGATGTTGCTAGCGACTGCCATAGGTTGACAAATAGGTTGGAGGGGCGTCCTTTGATCTTCCTTGATCTTAGCTGGGACCACATCCAGTTGGCAGTTCTTGGGCACATGATCTGTTCCCTCACACAAGAAACATGTGATCTTCCTTGTAGGACATTCATCTGGCGAGTGGGTGTCTTCACCACAGGGACAAGTGTAGGAACATGCGTTAGTAATATGTCCAATTTCTCCGCATCTAGTAGATGCTTTGAACTCCATTTCTTTTTCACCTTTAAGGATCTCACCATCATCTTCATCGTCATCATCAGAGGACACTTCTTCGAATCCATCCGTACCGGGCTTAGGCAGACCATACAGCCTAAGGTGTTGAGTTAGCTGATGGGCACCATGAGAGGTGTTTCCTCTCAGACGCCTAGGTATCTTTGCCGCATCTTCTGGAGTAAATTCTGAACCAGTGATGGTCAGGTTCCTACCATCGTCCATCTTCCACACTAATGTTTTCCTCTTCTTAGAGTTTGATGGTGGCGCACCATAGTTCCTGTAGGCAAGTTGACTTCGACGTTTCTCTTCTCTTGGACATTGTGCTTTATCGTCAATTGGTGTCCTGGTATACACGTTCCAGGGACAATTTGTCGCATGATGACCTTGTTCTTCACAATCCTCACAGATAACATTTTCTTCTCTCCGGTATGAGAGTAATGGAGGTGCATTCGTCTGGTGGGATCTTAGCAGTATATCGGTAGGAGGCATAGGTGCTTGTATTGGAAAATACTGACTTTGGCTTTGATTCAGACTCTGGGCTTGTATCGGAGCTTGCATCTGTTGTTGCGGATACTGTCGTTGCATCTGCTGCATCATCATAGCTAGTACCTGCGTCTGGTTAGCCACCACTTGTGCTAGGGTTGGGTCCCCGAACGGTGGAGGTGGAATGTCCATGGGGTTGCTTGGGATTACTCCATGAAACTCTTGCGATCCTGATCCACTGCCATTGTCTCTGACGTTGACCATCTGTTGCAGGTAGAGGAGGGAAGTGAGAATGGTTGAACTAAAGGCAAGACCTTAACCCACTCAGCTACTGATCTGATGTGAGTACACTTTTACTGTTCAAGTTGATTAGGCAAACAACCTAGTATGGTCACATCCCCACCAATGATGTAAACCATACACCTGCACACAGCAAACAACACACGATCTAACGACTACCGATACTACTCTTCTGGGAAGGATTGGGTTTAGGTAAGCTCCAAGAAAACTTCGCTCGAACCTCGAGAGACGTCGACCTGGGACTGCTCAACTTGCCCTTCTGGCTTGAAGCTCGACTCTTGGCTTGTCTTTTGCGAAGCTTTTAGTTTGTGCTCCAGGCTTAACAGCTAGAGAGTTGGAGAGGAAAGGAGAGAAATTTGATAAACTGTTTTGCAAAGACTCCTGAGGGAGAGAAGAGACATTTTCGCAGATAAGGTTTTCGCAAAAACTTGTCCTTAGGGGTTTGACCATTTGGCTTAACCTACAGTCAAGATGGCTCTGATACCAACTTGTCACGCCCGGAAATTTTCCCAAATTTCCAGACCATTTTGTGTATTAAGTCCCTGTCCAGGCATCAACCAGGGTACACAAAACGACAAATCAATAAACAGATCCAAACGTAAATAAAGCGATAAATACTTACAACAGAGGCACTTAGTCCTCACACCAAAAAGAAAACAGCAGCGGAAAGAGACGATCCTAGCGGGGCTTCAGCTCCACTCCACAGGCAAACTCAACTGGGGTCTGAGCCTTGGTCCTCTAACTTCATCTTCAACTCAGAAGTACTAAACTTCTGAAAAAGGGGAAAAATAGCAAGATTGAGTACAACCACCGTACTCAACAAGCCACACCAATGATGCAAACATGCACAGGGGAGACAAAGGGAGGCTTGTGGCTATTTGCAGAAAAGCGGTTGAAAACCTTTATATTTTAAAACAGTAAAACAGTTGTTTAATTAAAGCAATATTAAATCTCCACTGAACAACGCTACAACCACGTTGAACAGGCCCAACCATTCCACCTGAACTACACCAGTTCATTAAGTCAAATTAATTAAACATGTGGGACTAATCACGGTGAATCTGGTCGATCGCCCATAACCGCGGGCACGGCTATTCGAATAGTTTTACTCTGATCAGAGGTGCGCAACTGTACCCACAAGACACGATTCCACACATGTTACCATGCCCCGAAGTATCACCACGATACTGCAAAGGGGGAAATCGTGACAAGACCTTTCGCTTAACTCCTCCTAACCAAGCGCACCACACCGCAGGTTTCGCCCCCACCCCTCAAAAGGCAGTGGGCAGCCCCCCCTCGTGCCTTGGTGAATCCGGCAGCCAAGCAACCGGTATATCCCCGGCCGACTCAACTCCATCACGCCCACCCTTTCCGGGGAACGTCGGCTAGGAAAGAGCTATGCTACGAGTCCAGCAGTTGCCCATTCTTGCTTGTGGTAAGCACTGTTATTCTTCCAGGGTTTCCCATGAACCGGTCCTTAATTGCCATGGGTGCGACCAGCAAAACCATGCACCCACAGCCCACCATTAAGTCATATTTTAGTTGGATAATTACGACCAATAAAACCTGGTCGGGTGTTCCGAGCGAACCGCTCGTTAGAAGCTAATTGTAAACAATGTAAATATCCCATTAAATGAGCTAGTGGTAATTAAGCATGGCTAAGCAGATATAATTCTAGCAAAGTCAACATAAGTGACTCACGCTAGTCAAATTATCACCCAGGGTTAACAAAGGACGGTTAACAAGTAAACAAGGCACAAGCGAACGGATAGGTATACCCTATTCCCATGTAATTAGCAAAACATGCACTTTATTTGCAAACGTAAAACATTTCACAAAATAGGTACAACATGCTCAAGGGAAATGTGTGACTTGCCTTGCTTCTTCAAACAATCTTCCGAACTCTTTTCCTCGCGAACGCGAACTTCCGAAACGACGGAATCTACACGCTGGCACGCAAAACGAGGAAAAACTCTAATAAAAACCAAGTAAACAGTACATAAAAAGTAAACAAACATGTAGAGCTCAATTTTAGATGAATTTTGCAAGTTGAATGGCTCAATTTGGAGTTCGTATGAATTAGATATGAATTTTAGAAGTTTTGAGCCATTTAAATGAATTTCTGGAAATTAAATCGATTTATTGCGCAATTATTAATTAATTTTGCAAAGGAAAGGACTACGCTGACATCATCAAAGGGAAACGGCGCCGGAACGGCGGGTCCCACGTGTCAACGGGTCAAGGGCGGACAGTCCACGGTGGAAAAGCACCACGTGGCACCGACGTGGCGACCACGGCGGACGAAAGGGAGAAGGTAGCGCCGACGTGGACGCCAACGTGGCGAAGCCGCGGGCGGCCACGTGGTCTGGGTGTGGATTGGAGTAAACAAAGGGGCCCACGTGTTGGCGACACAAGTGTCGGCGAACAGGAGAGAAAAAGGAGGTGGAATGGACTTTGCAGGGGAAAGGGGAAAATTAGGCTGAGAGGGAGGTAAACTGGACTTGAGGAGATGAGCTGGATTTTCTCGGGAAAAAGTTAAAAGGGCCGAGGGACGAAAAGTAGACTTTTGTGTGGAGAAAGGATAATAGGCCGGCGGCCCAAAGAGACGAGGGACCAAGATTGGACTTTTACGAGGAGGTGGGCCAATCGGGCCGAACGGGGTGATGGGCCGGCCTGAGAAAAAGGGAGAGGGACGCAAAATAGACTTTTGCGGGGAGATGGGCCAATCGGCCCGACAGCCGCTGGGCCGGAGGAAGCGGTGGGCCGAACGGAGCGGCCTCTACGGCCCGGGCGGACGGCTAGGGCTGACGTCAGCGGCTAGGGCTGACGTCAGCCGCGGCGGCGGCGGCTGCGCTCCACGTGGCGCACACGTGGCGCCGACGCGGCAGCCACGCGGCGCCCACGTGGCGGCCACGCGGGGCGGGAGCGGGCGGCCGGGATCGGCCCGAGTGGCCGATCCGACGGCTGAGACGCGCGGGCGGCCGAGCGGCCGGGCTCGGGCTCGGCCGAGCCGGCCATGGCGCGCGGCGGCGCTAGGGTTTCGGCGCGGGAGGCGGCGGCGCGGCGGCGCGCGGGAGGCGACGCACGAGCGGCAGCGGGGCGGTGCGGGAGCGCACGGGCGACGGCGGCGCTTACCGGCGGCGAAGACGGCGGCGTCGGCGGTGCGGCGCTAGGATTAGGGTTTTGGAGGCGGCGGCGGCGGGGAAAATTGGAGGAGGCCTTGGGGGGGGGAAATAAATAGGGGAGGGCCGATTAGGGTTGGCGGCGCGGGCGAAGAACCCGCCGGGGTTTGCGGCGGCGCGAGCGCGGCGGCGGCCGGCCGAGTTGGGGACGACTCGGCCGCGGGCCCCACCCGTCAGCGGGCGCGCGGCGCGGGAGGCAGCAGCGGCGGCTCTCGGGCAGCCTTGGGCCACGGCCTCAGGCCGGCTCGGGAAGGGGAGGAGGCGTGGGCGGCGCGGGCGCGGCCTTGGGCCGCCTTGGGCCGAAGGAGAGAAGAGGCGCGGCGGCTCGGGTGGCTGGGCCGGAGAGGGGAGGAAGCCGTGTGGGCCGCGGGAGAGAGAGAGAAGTTTTGGGCCGAAAACGGCCCAAAACAAAAAAGGGGACATTTTTAATTTGTTTTTTTTTAATTTAATCAGTTAAATGAACTTTGTGACTTTAAAATTATTTCTTTAGCTCCAAAAATTCACGAAAAATTTTGGAGAGTATTTTAGGGCACGGCGAATATTACAAAAATATTTCTGGCCAAGATTTTTAAAGGAAATTTTTCATTTCCTTGCTAAATTCACTTGTTTAAATTGCTTTTTATTTTTATTTAATTTCTGGAAAATGTATTATTAGGTAATTTTTAATCCCGATCGAAAATCGGGGTGTGACAGCACATCCTTTGGATATGCGATGCGTTTTAGGGCAATGTCCTTAAAGTTTCGATGGAAATAACCCCACAACAAGTTAATCTGGTCCGTTGAGGGCCCTTCTACACCGAGCACGTCAGGTTTAGGAAATAATTTATGGTAGCGAGGCAGAAAAAGAACGACATAGGACGGGCTAAAAAACTCTCTTCAAGTTCCAAGTTGTCATGCATTTCCATCATAACGGATGTCGTCTCGACTGATATCTGGCAACGGAGACATTCTTCAAGGCCCTGAGTGGCACTCATGCCTGCTACGTCGTGGAACATGCAACCTTTTCGGGGGGGAAATTTAGAAACCTGGTGAATAAACACATTCCTCACCTCGTTTGGCACATCCTTTCGATATGCGATGCGTTTTAGGGCAATGTCCTTAATGTTTCGATGGAAATAACCCCACAACAAGTTAGACTGGTTCGTTGAGGGCTCTTCTACACTGAGCACGTCAGGTTTAGGAAATAATTTATGGTAGCGAGGCAGGAAAAGAACGACATTGGACGGGCTAAAATACTGTCTTCAAGTTCCATGTTTTCATGCATTTACATCATAACGGATGTCGTTTCGACTGATATCTGGCAACGGAGACATTCTTCATGCCCCTGGAGTGGCATTCATGCGTGCTACGTCATGGAGCATGCAACCTTTTCGGGGCGAAAGTTTAGAAACCTGGTGAATAAACACAATCCTCACCTTGTTTGTCACATCCTTTGGATATGCGATGCGTTTTAGGGCAATGTCCTTAAAGTTTCGATGGAAATAACCCCACAACAAGTTAATCTGGTCCGTTGAGGGCCCTTCTACACCGAGCACGTCATGTTTAGGAAATAATTTATGGCAGCGTGGCAGGAAAAGAACGACATTGGACGGGCTAAAAAACTCTCCTCAAGTTCCATGTTTTCATGCATTTCCATCATAACGGATGTCGTTTCGACTGATATCTGGCAATGGAGACATTCTTCAAGGCCCTGAGTGGCACTCATGCATGCTACGTCGTGCAACATGCAACCTTTTCGGGGGGAAAGTTTAGAAACCTGGTGAATAAACACATTCCTCACCTTGTTTGGCACATCTTTTGCATATGCGATGCGTTTTAGGGCAATGTCCTTAAAGTTTCGAAGGAAATAACCCCACAACAAGTTAATCTGGTTCGTTGAGGGCCCTTCTACACTGAGCACGTCAGGTTTAGGAAATAATTTATGGTAGAGAGGCAGGAAAAGAACGACATTGGACGGGCTAAAAAACTCTCTTCAAGTTCCATGTTTTCATGCATTTCCATCATAACGGATGTCATTTCGACTGATATCTGACAACGGAGACTTTCTTCATGGCCCTTGAGTGGCACTCATGCATGCTACGTCATGGAGCATGCATCCTTTTCCGGGGGAAAGTTTAGAAACCTGGTGAATAAACACAATCCTCACCTTGTTTGGCACATCCTTTGGATATGCGATGCGTTTTAGGGCAATGTCCTTAAAGTTTCGATGGAAATAACCCCACAACAAGTTAATCTGGTCCGTTGAGGGCCCTTCTATACCAAGCATGTCAGGTTTAGGAAATAATTTATGGCAGCGAGGCTGGAAAAGAACGACATTGGACGGGCTAAAAAACTCTCTTCAAGTTCCAAGTTGTCATGCATTTCCATCATAACGGATGTCGTCTCGACTGATATCTGACAACGGAGACATTCTTCATGGCCCTGGAGTGGCACTCATGCGTGCTACGTCATGGAGCATGTAACCTTTTCGGGGGGAAAATTTAGAAACCTGGGGAATAAACACATTCCTCACCTCGTTTGGCACATCCTTTCGATATGCGATGCGTTTTAGGGCAATGTCCTTAATGTTTCGATGGAAATAACCCCACAACAAGTTAGACTGGTCCGTTGAGGGCTCTCCTACACTGAGCACATCAGGTTTAGGAAATAATTTATGGTAGCGAGGCAGGAAAAGAACGACATTGGACGGGCTAAAAAACTCTCTTCAAGTTCCATGTTTTCATGCAATTCCATCATAACGGATGTCGTTTCGACTGATATCTAGCAACGGAGACATTCTTCAAGGCGCTGAGTGGCACTCATGCGTGCTACGTTGTGGAACATGCAAACTTTTCGGGTGGAATGTTTAGAAACCTGGTGAATAAACACATTTCTCACCTCGTTTGGCACATCCTTTGGATATGCGATGCGTTTTAGGGCAATGTCCTTAAAGTTTTGATGGAAACAACCCCACAACAAGTTAATCTGGTCCGTTGAGGGCCCTTCTACACTGAGCACGTCAGGTTTTGGAAATAATTTATGGTAGTGAGGCAGGAAAAGAACGACAATAGACGGGCTAAAACACGCCCTTCAGGTTCCATGTTTTCATGCATTTCCATCATAACGGATGTCGTGTCGACTGATATCTAACAACGGAGACATTCTTCATGGCCCTGGAGTGGCACTCATGCGTGCTATGTCGTGGAGCATGTAACCTTTTCGGGGAGAAAATTTAGAAACCTGGCGAATAAACACATTCCTCACCTCGTTTGCCACATCCTTTCGATATGCGATTCGTTTTAGGGCAATGTCCTTAAAGTTTCAATGGAAATAACCCCACAACAAGTTAATCTGGTCCATTGAGGGCCCTTCTACACCGAGCACGTCAGGTTTAGGAAATAATTTATGGTAGCGTGGCAGGAGAAGAACGAGATTGGACGGGCTAAAAAACTCTCTTCAAGTTCCATGTTGTCATGCATTTCCATCATAACGGATGTCGTTTCGACTGATATCTGGCAATGGAGACATTATTCAAGGCCCTGAGTGGCACTCATGCGTGCTACGTTGTGGAACATGCAACCTTTTCGGGTGGAAAGTTTAGAAACCTGGTGAATAAACACATTCCTCACCTTGTTTGGCACATCCCTTGGATATGCGATGCGTTTTAGGGCAATGTCCTTAAAGATTCGATGGAAATAACCCCACAACAAGTTAATCTGGTCCGTTGAGGGCCCTTCTACACTGAGCACGTCAGGTTTAGGAAATAATTTATGGTAGCGAGGTAGGAAAAGAACGACATAAGACGGGCTAAAACACTCTCTTCAAGTTCCATGTTTTCATGCATTTCCATCATAACGGATGTCGTCTCGACTGATATCTGACAACGGAGACATTCTTCACGGCCCTGGAGTGGCACTCATGCGTGCTACGTCGTGGAGCATGTAACCTTTTCGGGGGGAAAATTTAGAAACCTGGTGAATAAACACATTCCTCACCTCGTTTGGCACATCCTTTCGATATGCGATGCGTTTTAGGGCAATGTCCTTACAGTTTCGATGGAAATAACCCCACAACAAGTTAATCTGGTCCGTTGAGGGCTCTTCTACACTGAGCACATCAGGTTGAGGAAATAATTTATGGTAGCGAGGCAGGAAAAGAACGACATTCGACGGGCTAAAAAACTCTCTTCAAGTTCCATGTTTTCATGCATTTCCATCATAACGGATGTCGTTTCGACTGATATCT
>BDMV01000001.1:65921678-65937114 GCA_008326285.1 Oryza officinalis
TTTGGTTGTTTGTATGAGAGATACGGTTTGAAAGAGATTTTGTTTGGTTGGTTGTATGGGTTTTGAGTTTGGTTACCTCTCCATTTAGTTGGGTAAGGTTACCTCTGTAATATCATATGAACAAATATCAGATTTCACCAGTGAAGAAGATGTTAATAATTTATCACATGAAAAGAATAAGATTGGTGTCGATTTAATCTTATACAAAATTGACAACATTGAAGAATTCATCAGAAAAAAATGTATCAAGAACCTTATACAAAATGCTTGCCGCTCCACCTGCCCATGCCCATGCCACTCGTCGTCGTCTTAGGTGTAGCTACCAGCAGACTAACACAAATCAACAGACCAGTAATAGATGATTATCATGGTAAGTTGCTAACCTTTTCTCCAAGAGCCTATTAACAAACAGCCATACTATTAGTTGAATAACAAGTGTGCAAGTATGCATATGCATAGAAGGGGAAAAGATTGCAAATGGGAGCTGAGTTGTTCTTCCTTGCCATTGGTGCTATGAGGTTATATACAGCAGGCACAAATCTATCCATGTTGCTAAATTAACATTTCAAAGAATCAGAAATGACAGATCAGAGCAACAACAGGGGCAACCAGATCTACAAGATGTTGTCCAATGAACAGCATCTTCATCCCCAGCAATGGAAGAAGTGGCTTGCTGCTCTAGATCTACTACATCTGCCATAATGCCAGCCAAAGCTTGAACCTTTCTGCCCCAAAATCAAGACATTTCAGAACAGCAAACCAACACACCAATGATTCGAAACCAAGAACAGCAGGAGTGAACCAAGCAGAAAGATGCAATATTTGATTCTCAGACTACTACTGAATTAAAAAAGAATAAAAATATATATCTCTTGATATTAAGCCAGCCACAGAGGGGCACAGATCTGATTTCAGTCATCATTGGAAATTTCCATAGACAGGCAGAATTAATCCTAAATGAAATAACATGCAAGTGAACAAATGAAATTAGACAGAAATGGTGTGATCTGATTTCAGTCATCATTGCAAATTTTCATAGGTCTCAAATTAAGCACTATTAGTTCAACACATTCATGCATGAATAGAAAACAGGGCAACACCATCATAAGTTCATACATAGGGGAAACGGCTCAGGTAATGCAAAACAGGCCACGGAGCCAGGCTGAGGGGAAACGGCCGATTTCACCCGCGCGTGCAGCTAGGGAGGGATGGAGTTACCGCTCCTCTCACCATTTTTCCCCACAGAAAGAAAAGCTAGGGTTTGGGTTTCTCCGTTGCGCCTCCTTATAGTACCACACTGATTTGACTATTCTAGTTTTTGTAAAGTAAACATAGAAAAATATATTGCATTCATATTGAAGAATAAAAAGAATCAATGGATACACGTTTACTGAAATAAATCAACTTCAGTCTCAACCAGCACACAAACAGCTAGAACTTTTTGCAGCAAATTATCAAGAAGTCAGGGCTAACAAAAAATTAAAAGAACTGTTGCATGTTTTGAATTGATAAAAGCATGAATCTAACATCCGTTTTCCTACTAAAAATGGAGTAGATATAGGTAAGCATAGTTCCTTGTACTATCATATATAAATCGTACAAAATATATTTTTCAGTAGAAGTCAATGACATGTGTTTTTTGGTTATTAAGGAAAAGTCAGAAAGATAAACATCTTGGAATTCACACAAGAAACAAGTCGCATTTAGGGCTCGCCGAATACGTCGCATTTCTTCCATCTATGCAAACAACATATGAAGTACATTGTAAATACAGTTTTATATGATGGTGTTGACATTGTAAACTCATGCAAATAAAATTTTTATGAACCCATGCCACGGCTGCCACATCCAAGGGATGCTACCTCCATTGGCAAACACATCATCGACCATGAAAATTTGCTCAGACATAAATAAACCGACGCAATAATATGCACAACTAACAGGGTCATAGATCCAACTTGAATGAGCACATCAGGAACAACTATAGTGCAGATCTGAGCTACGAGACAATTGATTTAACAAATACTCATGTGTACAAATCTCAAAGATAAGCAGCTCAAGCAAGAAAATCCTATATTAGTCATTCCAAACAACATCTACAAAATAGACCGGCAGTACATGGCAAACATATAACAAAAAACAAAGAGGTCCCTATCCAACATTTTGTTGCCCCCAAATCAACCTAAAATTCTAGGAATTTTAGTACATCTAGTTGTTTTAATTAAGGGGACATGCTGTCATCCACAAAAAAACCGAGGAAATCAAAGAAAGAGTACACACGAAATAGAAGGAGGTGAGAAAGGGAAGAGGATGCCCAACTTATCAATGGGCGGCGAAATACCATCGTTGCACTTACCGGAGATCTGGACGGGGAGAACCAAAGAGGAGAGAGCGTGAGCAAGAAACCCGGCGAAAATGAGGGGTCGACGGAGAGCGTGACGAATACCGGTGGAAGAGAAGGAGGACGGCCGACGGAGGGGGCCCACGCTCACTCCTGGGCGACGGTGGGAGCCGGCGCTCGCGCCCCTACCCGGCGGCGGAGAGAGGGGGGCGACGGTGGGAGCCGGCGCTCGCGCCCCTACCCGGCGGCGGAAGGAGCGGAAGGAGGCGCGACGGAGAAACCCAAACCCAAGCTTTTCTGTCTGTGAGGAAAAATGGTGAGAGGAGCGGTAATTCCATCCCTCCCTAGCTGCACGCGCGGGTGCAACACGCGCACGCGTGGGTGCAGCGCGGCTGCGCGCCACGGGCCAGGTCGCGGAGCGAAGGTGGAATCGGCCGTTTCCCCTCAGCCTGGCTCCGCGGGCTGTTTTGCATTAGCTGGGCCTGGCTAGGATCCTCATCCAGGCAACCAAACAGGCCCCGAATGCATGGTCTGATGCGAGCCAATCTTGATGCAGGCAACCAAACAGGCCTAGTGGTTCCCACTCATGTCGGCCAAGCATGATGATACGATTGTGGAATCTCTGCTCATGGTCGACATGGGGTTCCTTGGAAGATGAGCTATTACACTAGTCTCATGAGGCTCAACGGTGCCTTGTTTCTTTGGCAGATTCAAGATGAGGATGATGAGCTTGGTATGGCACTGAGATGCGCTAAGTTATATAACATGTGCGGAAAAAGGCAAGTGAAAAACACGCGAACAATGGCAATTGCTAATTGAGGAAGGATATCAAACAAAGGTAAATTCGAAGGGTGGTATTTGTAACAAATCGTTTTATAAGGAGAAATCTCAAACTCAAGGTCAAATTTTCAGTGGTATTTGTAATTTTTTTTCCATCCCTGCCGCTTCGCGTGAATTTGGTGAACATGTGCATGCACCACATATCATTCCTGATGATATTTTTAAGAGTCCTGGTAATTTTGTTGGGAAGCGATATAAATCGGACGTCCGATATTTTGTAAAACATCATATGGTGTTGCAATATATTGTTGCATAATGTTTCAAATGTTGCATTACTCAATCAAAAATGTTTCAACAAAAATGATTAAGATGCTTCATTGACCGGAAAAAAATGTTTCATCGCTTGAACGAAACTGTTTCAACCAAATGCAACATTCGAAACACACAAAATAACAACACGGAGAATAAATATATGCAACATCGAATCAAAATAGAATTAAACATCTTGATGTAATAATGTGCAACAAGAAAAACAATAGGGTGCAACACCACTAAAAACTAAAAAAAAAATGAACCCATCTCCATCTTCTTCTTCTATTCCGATCACCAGAACCACTGATTCGGTGAGGGGAGGTGATGGTGCAAAGAAGACACAGGCAAGCAACGGTGTGAGGCGGGCGGCCTTTGACCAATGCCAGCCATGTCAACATTGCATCCTCATCAAAGGTCCAATGCCTCTACCCTATCCCTCATTGCCTTGCGCCTCTATCACGCCCCCAATACTATCATCGTGTGGCCTTGACGAGGTCTGGTGCCTCCTCCCTATCATGCATCCTCCTGCCCCGCCGTCACCGCAGTCATCGTTTGGCCGCCGATGAGGCCCAGTGCCTCCTCCACCATCATGTGGCCATTGGGACGATGAGCTTTGTAGTGTAAAGTCTTTGAGGAGAGAGAGAGCGCATGAGGGAAGAAAAAAATGAAGATAATGTGAGAACATGCGGTAGAGGAGAAGGTAGTGGATCTATCTATATAGCAGTCGTCAGATTTTTCTTATAAAATCACACAGTTTTTTGTGACCACCTAACAAGCAACTTACTATCTAGATTAAAAGCAACGTGTACTGTCTAGATTAAATAGATGAGAGCATGTATGTATGTGAACAGCTTAAGAACTCAAAACTGCAAGCCACAAAACTAACTGCTTGTCAACACACATACTTAAAAAGCTCTTTTCAAAAAAAGTCATGCCCGAGTTACACTATACTTACATTTATATAACTACAATGTAACTAATATATAATTATAGTATAACTACAATGTAACTAATATATAATTAGTATGTAAATACAATGTAACTAATATGTAAATAAATTTTGGAGAAAAAAAATCAGCTGCTCCTCCTTGCTCAGCTGGCAAAGCATTGCACGTGGTAAGCATCAAATCATGGGATGACTCCCACCACCCCGAGGTTAGTAGTCATTTTTTTTTGTACGAACGGCCATGCCAGCACAAATCTTAATGCAAATTGGACGGTGAAAAATAGAGTGATTTTTAATAAAAAAGAATTGTCGACAATTTTCTCTACTACTTAAAAAATCCATAGTGGTGGTGGTGAATCCTGATCAATACGTCTATTTTAGGATCCTCCCACATAATCAAACGGACCAGCCTGCTCCCCATCCTTCTGCGCTCGCATCGCGCTTGACGCCGTCGCCAAAACCCCCCTCCCCGTGCGCCAGAAAAGCCGTCCTCGCCCACACGGCCTCCCGATCCAATCCAACCGCCTCCGTCCAGCCGCCGCCGTCGCTCGTCGTCGCCGTTGGCGTGAGTTGTTCGCGCGGCGGACTCACCTCCGTCGCCCGCTCCCCCGCTCTCCCCGCCCCATTCCGCCCGCTCCCCTCCGTCCCTCGCACATCGCCTCCCCCTCCCTCTCCCCACCTTCTCCGCGATTAAGCCTCTCCATGTCCGTCGCGCATCGCCGATCCGCGTCGCCACCGCTACCTCACAGGTCTTCGGTCTCCGCCGCTGACCACCACTCCGCCTCCCTCCCCTCATAGCCGTTGTCGCCTCGAAGATCACCATCGCACCACCACCTCAAGTCCCTCCCGACGCAAGCGCCGCCGACCCCAAATCGATGGGAACACCGCCAACTCCCCTCCCCTCATCGTCGATCTGGCCTCATGAGGTGGGAGCTCGAGTGGTGGTGGCTGAGATTGGAAGGGGAAGGATGTGTGGCGCCACAGCTCTTCCCGGTGGTCCGGCCTCCTATCCTCCATCTCCCTCTCCACCGCTTCCACGCTCCAACGCACGCCGCCCGCGGAGGGGATACCCGCGCCTGTCGACGCCCGTGCGGGCCAAGTCCTGCCCGTCGTCGTCATCCACGTCCGCCTCTACCGAGGATGACGCCGCGTCGTTTTGCTCGTCCGAATGGGGTCTACCTTCACCGACTTCTCCGATATCGACAGGATCGCGCTACCAGCCGCGCCGTGCGAGAGCCCGCCGCCGCTCGGCCCAGCTTCCTGTCGTGGGGGCCGTCTCTCGTCGGGGCTCCGCTCGTCGGTGTCTGAATCCGGTGGATCAGTGAGGACGTTGAACTCGATGCGCTACCGCTCGCTCAATTCGGCCCTGTCGGGTTGCCCGGCGCTAGCGGGGAAGGTGGTAGTCAACGCTGCGAAGAAGCGAGCGAAGAAAGCGCTCATCGAGCGCTTCGACTACTCGGCGCGTGCGCACTTGACCCACACAACGCATACATCAGTTGGACTTAGCACACGGCCTCGATCCAAACATTGACAAGAAGTCGTTTCTGAATGGCATCCTCGACGCCTTGAACAATTTGGTTGAAGAGTTCAGTAATTCGCTTGAGATAGCCATGTTCCTTGCGAGGCTCTGGTTTGTCCTGGGAAAGTATTGTTCTGTGGAATTGGAGTGTGACCGGGCAATCTGTATGGAGGAGCCTACTGATCCCAAGGAGGAGGATGTGCCTTTTGGATCTATCCCCGGAGAGAAGCCTGAAGATAGGAAATCTTATATCCGCACAGAGCTCAAAAGTTTGCTCCAGAAGCGAGTCTTGTCATGTAGAGATTACTGGTGCTCATTGGCAAGCGAGAAGCAGGACAACTTTCGATTGGTGGGACTCAACTCTTTGCATGAACACTTTGATGTTTTCTATCAAGATGACCAGGAGGCTGCAAAGACCATATCTGATGCACTCAACTTTGTCAAGAAAAACAAGTCATGGAGGTTCTGTATTTGTCCCTACTGTGTTGGCAAGAAGATCCCGGACATCGATTCGCTCTTGCAACACATGCGCAACAAGCATCCGGAAGGGGGTTTCTGGACGAAGCTGCTGTCAGTTTTGGATCCAAAATCGATCTCTGATACATATCAGGGTGATCATTTCTCGGACAATGCAATAATCTGTCAAGATTCAGAGGAGAATTATGTCTTACATTTCAAAAGGATGGATGATATTTTTAAGTACTTGTTTCTTCGGGTTGCTGACAAAATTGAAGAAAAGCCATTTTCTCAAATACGAGAGGAAAAATGCAGAAAAGGAATTTTTATCCTTGAGAAGATTAAGCTAAAGCTGAAGAATGCCCCCACAGATATTTTAAGCTCTGAGGTTTGAGAATCTTCTGTTTTGCATGGCCTTGTTTCAACATTGTTTTTATTAGATTTACTCATACTGGTAGCCATCTTTGATATGTTGCAGTTCAATGAGGCTTGTGCTGAAATCAGAGACCTGTGGCATTATTTTTTTTGAAATCTCTCTTATGGATTATCAGTAGCCATCTCACCGCTTGCAATGTGTTTCATATCGGTATGGTACGTCTGAAGGTTCTTGTTTATGTATAGTTATCCATCTGTTCTCCCTTACTGAGTCTATAATCTTAACACGACCGGTTACTAAAATGCATGATTGAAGATAAAGAGGTTGCCAGTAATAGTATTGATGCTGCTGCTATTAATGCAGTATTTCCTTTTGTTGATCTCTGTCCTGATATTGATGCAATATTTCCTAACGTTGATGATGCCCCTGACAGCAATGATGCTGATACATCAACATCAGGTTATTCAGAATTTTGGATCCTCTTTCAATGCAACCTGTCTTGCTTTGATACATATCTTGTTATTTTCATGCATCTCTCAAATTATATATATCGGCAGGAACCTAATAGGTACCCCTAAAAATGCAACCCACGTGACTTCTATTTAAATAAAGAAACCAGTAGTTACTTCAGTTTAATTTCATAATGTGATAAATGTAGTATCTACGCTTGTGCGCACATTTTAACTCTTTTTAATAACCTGCAATGAATCATCACATAAAAATTTTATTAAAAAAACAATTCCAGTTGTTTGGTAGTATTAACATTACTTAGTTGCTTTGTTTTCAGGAGAACTTTAACATTCCCTATCCAAAAGCTAATTATCACATGGTCTAATCATTCCTAAAAACAGTTAAACCTCTTTCAATTATTAGTTGTACCTATGATTTATTTGTTAATGTGAACATAGTAATTTATTTGTATATATGCATCCTATATAATCATTTGAGTATCCTGTTGGACTAAATAGTAAACTTGGTGGTGAACTTATCATGCAACCTATAATCATTTGAGTATCCTGCTGGACTATATAAATAGCGGTCAGGACGGACGCAGGCGGTAGGTCTTCTCTTTTCCTGTAGATGGTTGTGATTCATTTGACTATCTACGCTTTTTAATTTTTTTGTTAGGCATCTATATTGAAAATTCAGTGATATGTCATATTGTTGTCCGATACCTTGATTTGTGCCATGTTTGGAGGATCAATGAGTAGTAGATAATCAAGCAGATGTCAATTTCCGTTAGAGCTCATAATCTACCATCATCTCCTTTGCCTGCAGATCATGGCATCAGAGTATTGTGAGCAGCTTTTCTGTACCTTTTTTTAGTCAGTTTGTACTTTACATTGAGAACATGAAAGAAACATTTAGTCACTAATCCATTTGTAAATTAGTCACCAACCATCCTTAAATGTTCATTTTGCTTGTGCACAGATTCGCAACCTCCCGAAAGGACTGAGCGAGCTTCAGTGAATATGCCTTTGTAGCACTGGCAATGAAGACAAGAATTATGACATGCATCTTCTTAACATAATTATTTTCTTTGAAAAACATTTATTTTTGCTTCCTGAACTGCAACATAGTTTGTTTGGTCTGAACGTGAGAAAATGACTGAATTTGCAGGAAGAAATAGCAGTGGGTTGGACATTTGGATCCATTAACAACTACAGTTGATGGAAACAAGGAAATGCACATGGCAGACGCATCATGCATGTGGATATTGCTATGTCACCACATGTTTGTCCTCGCTACCTCGAGCCACTTGTCACCACCTGTGCTGCCACCGCCATCGCCGTGAAAAGCCGTCGCCAGTTGAACTGATGCTGTCGGTCATGCCTAAGCCGGATCTGGGCACCTCCAGACTGCTGTCGTGAGAGGCCGACAACTTCTGACAAACCTACCTCGTGAGCCGCTTGCGACCATGTGGAGGAGGGAAAGGAAGCACCACTTTCGCCTTCCTTGCACCTGTACGGAATCCGGCAACCGGCTCCGACGATGGCGAGGGAAGGGAAGAGAACAAATATGCATCGGACGAAAAACTTTGTAATCAGTATAGCTATTATATGCTTGTCCTTGCATCATTGATAGGATCAGGTGATATTAGTGGTCAATTTCAATTGATGTTAATTTCTGATAGTTTTTCATATCCATATACACAGGGGCGGAAACAGGCATGGGGCAGCTAGGGCTTGAGCCCCATGCCTGGCTCCATAATCCCCATTGTAATCTTGAAAAATACCATGTAATTTATGAAAATATTTGAACTCTCATTAGTTAAGCTCTACGTGTGAAGGTTTTCTGGCTTCGCCACTGCATATACATGTATATTTGTAATTTTTAGAACTCAGTCAGACAAAGAAAGAAGAGAAAAAATAATTCAGATGTGAAGGAGGGGAGGTCATAGCAACGATCTAATATGATTTTTGACATTATTCGCATGATATGAATTGCACTTGGTGTATTTTTTTTTACAATGTACGTATCGGCACTTGGCTTCGGTGTTTTATTCATCCATTTTTGTTGTTCATGTGCTGTAACACAATATCAACCTTTTCCCGTTCAACGCACGGGCACTTAACTAGTGTATGTGTAAATTTGCAATTTTTTGTTACAACAATTATATTGTACAAATCTGAAAATAAAAAAAAACGGGTGCAACAGACGGATTTGAGGGCAACAAGGCCTGAGCCCAACAGCCTTCCAGACCTGTGAAAATGCGAGGCCACTCCAGGCCGGGCCTCTCGTCGCATATCAGTAAGCTCGGCGGCAAGGTACTCATCGTCTCAATTTGCATTTGGTGGTCTCCTGACATTTTATTCATTGTCACAAACGGCAAGCCTTCCTCTATCTTAGAAATTTGATCACTTATTTCTTTTATCTATAGAAACTAAAATTGTTGATTACCAAATTTATTGCTATCACGTGCTATCGCACGTAAATTTATATTAAAAGAGATCACATACAAAGAGCGCACCGCAGCAATGACAACATCATCACACCATATAAGCTAAGATTGCATGGTACAAGACATGCTTTGGCCTAGCCTGGTCGGTTAGATCCAAGCCAGGCTAGCCCCAAGACAGCCTCACCAAAATTAGAGATCATAGATGATCTACTTCAGACAGTTTACGTGAGGCTGATATGGTTGCCATTTGCCAAGGCATTCGAATTTCAACTACACTAATGCTGCTGGGTAAGCAAACCATATCAATACAACTGCAAACGATGACACATGGATCAGGTTATCCGATGATTCAGATTGGCACTTGAGAACCAAGCATCAGATTGTCACTGGATAACCAATCACACAAACCAGTTTGTCCATTGCCAGGACATCCTTTGGAATGGGTTTCAGGAATCAATACAGATGACTTGCAAACCACATCCAAACAAAATTTGAAAATATAATACGCACATAGCAGGGCAGCATAACAGAGATTTGTGATCTTGTTATATCATCATTCAGGCCTATGTCATAACTCATAACCAGTAAAAGGAACAGCAGTATTTCTCCCATAGATTCAAACCGGACAAATACAATAGGTAGATGATTTCTTGAAAGGTTTCTTCTGGGGCTTGAGCTTATCCGATCTCAAGGACATCTCTCTGTCTTTCCTCCTTCGCTTTTCCTTCTTCACCTTGTACATTGCGATTGCCTGCTTACAAAAATGTTCACAGATGCTGTTAGCTCACTCAAACAGAACAAGCAGTGCCAATGACGGTGGGCAAAACACAATTTAATGTACTCCATTGAATCCTGGAACTTGCCTTGCGAACATCAAGCTGTTCAGAGTTTCTGGCAAGTAGAGACTTCAGGATTTTGTCATTCTGCTGTTTCCCCAGGTTGCCCATTCCCTNTTTAAAGCTTCATTAATACTTAATGATGGTTATTTCATGTTGGCTCGCGATGGTTAATCGTGGGTGATTTAATTAAATGTTTCAACTAAAATATTGATTAATGGTGGGTTGTGAGCACATGGTTTTGATGGTCGTGCTCATGACGATTAAGGACCGGTTCGCGGGAAACCCTGGAAGAAGAACCGTGCGTACCACAAGCCAGCGTGGGCAACGGCTGGACTTGAAGTGTAGCTTTCCTCTAGCCGACGTACATTGGTTAGGGTGAGCGTGATGGAGTTTGGATGGGCCCGGCGAGGGTCTATGCGGCTACCGGATTCACCGAGGCTCGAGGGGGGGCTGCCCACTGCCTTTTGAGGAGTGGGGGTGAAACCCGAGGTGGTACGATTGGTTAGAGGGGGTTATGCGAAGGGTCCTGTCACAGCTCCTTTTCCGGTATACCGTGGTGGTATGTTGGCGCACAGTAATGTGTTGTAGGACTGTGTCTTGTGGGTACAGATGTACACCTCTGATCAGAGTAAAACTATTCGAATAGCCGTGCCCGCGGTTATGGGCGATCAACCAGATTCACCGTGATTAGTTGAACTCTTAAATAATTTGACTTAATGGAAATGGTTTAGTTCAGGTGGATGGTTGGGCCTGTCGCAACGTGGTGTAGCGTTGGACAGTGATGGTTTAATTATGACTAATTAATTCAATTGTTTTACTGTTTTCAACTATTGTTTTTGAATGTGTATTTTATGCAAAATAACCATTGCAGCTCTCCTTTGTTATTACCTGCATCATTATTCTCCTGTCCGGTATGACTTGTTGAGTACAGTGGGTAGTACTCAGTCTTGCTTTATTTTTCCCCACACCAGAGTTGGAGGTTGTTTCAGAGGAAGACTTTTCAGAAGAGTAGGCTTGTTGCTACCGTCGAGGAATGCCTGTGGTTTGGAGTCGCTACGTTGCGAGTGTTTGGTTTATTAGAATAGTTGTTTCCTTTTTCCGCTGCAGTTTTGTAAGAGATTTTTATTGTTTTGTAAGACGTGGATCTGTATGGCAACTTTGTCATTTGTGTACCCTGGCTGGTCCTGGACAGGGATTTTAATACACAATTTGCTTTGGAAATTCTGGTAGTGAATTTCTGGGCGTGACACATAAGCTCCTAGAGAGCAGAGGCACAGTCCCATCGGCCCTGATCATGAACAAAGCAATGGAAATCGAGCTCCCCAATCTTGGCGACTGCGATCGGCTGCATCTGAATGCCTTTGTGCACATTAACTTCCAAACTTGGTGGCAAGAGTGGGCCGCTCACATCTTTCATCAATCGGCCAGGTTCTATGTGACAGAACTTATCCAAGGCATCAGCCCTCAAGTCCCGGATGAGCCGATTCCATCTGTGAGCAACAGTGGACGGAAGATCTTCTACGCTCAAGCCGTAGCTCCATCGGGGTCAACCATTTTAGAATCTATCATCGGCCTTACTACCCCAAAAGTGGCGTCACTTCTCCAAGGTCCGATGCCTAAAGAAAACCCCAAGAGGAAAGTGCCGGCCAAAGGCAAATCGCAGAAAGCCAGCAAGAAAGCCAAAACTGATGACCAGGCCGAGGCCGAAGAGCTAGACCCCTCCTTGGAAGAATTCCTCGAAGAACAAATGATGGAGGAGGAAATCGATGCAGCAGCGGCCGATGCACACGAAGAAGAAAACCCGTCGGTCGAAACCACCCAAGAGCCATCGGCCGAAGCTACGGAGATCCCACCGGCCGATGACCAAGATGATGCCCCGCAACCAAGAAGGACCAGACATGCAGTTCGCAAGGTCAATATAATCCCTTCTCTGTGCATACATAATCTCCTTGTGCTGTCACACTTTAACTTCATATCCTTTTCAGGCTGCGGTGTCATCTGTGTTGAAGGAGAGAACTCAATCGGCCCCTTTGCCAAGATCCAAGAAAACAACTTTACAACGACGCGAACGAGCCAAGGCACGATTGAGAACCCCTTCTCCTTCTCCACCACCCTCTCCGACTGTCTCGGTAAGAGTTGATTTTTTGCATTATTTCTCCAATCACGTAACCCTATTTACCAATTTCCTGCTTCTTCAGCCTAGGGCTCCATCACCTTCACCACATCGGCCAGCCCCCTCGCCCGTTATATCGACAAAACAAAGGAAGGCCGATGTAAGCACCACCAATGCTCCAACACAGGTAACCATGATTACCCTGATCCTCTTTCTGCCGATTCCTGATTAACAAGGCTAACCTCGACCCATGTTGATACTCGCAGAACCTAGCCGATATGTTCTCCTTCGATATCGGCCAGTTCCTTGATGATGAGGATAAGGAACTACCCAGCACAGCCAGGGCACCTATCTCTGATGATCTGAAGAATCGGCTGACCGATATTGGGAATCGGCTAGAAGCCTCGCTGGAGTGTTTGGTAGAAGACTGCTCCTCCATCAGAGTCAGGGTACAAGAAATCCAAGACGAACTGCCCGAAGACCTGATGGAAATCCTTACGCCGGCCATCTTCCTGGAACAATACCGATTCAAGCTTTTCAGAGCAAAGGAAAGACTTGCAGAGCGACGACAGCGCGAACAACTGGAATCGGCCCTGTCCGCTAGCAAAGCTCAAGTGAATGCCGACAAGACCAGGTTGGACGAGCTAGCGGGGGAGCCGATTGTGCTGAAAAATAGGCTTGAAGAACTCCGTCGCCTCGAGGCAGAGCTAGAATCGAAGCTGGCCGCTACACGCCAAGAAATCTAGGAAGTCGAAGCCGGGATAGCTGCATCACCCAAGGTCATAGAAGATCAGACGGCAAAGCTCAAGGCGTCAGCCAAGTACCTCGCGACCCTAAGCAAATTACTGAAACCAATCCCAGGGACGATGGCCGATGATGCCCAGGCTATCGAAGACGTTGAACAGATTCGTCGTAAAGCCATTGCTGCTATTGCAGACTTCATAGGGTGATGTAGCATATGTTATTTCTATACTGTATAACAATACACCTTATTGGCCATGCAGCCGAATTTGTTTTGAAGATTCCAGCCTAATTTATTGCTTCTGAAATCCTCTCATACCTTATCGGCCGTGCAGCCGAATTTGTTTTGAAAATTCAAGACATATATATCTTTAACATGAACAATCCCATTATAAGCAATCTCATCAGCCAGAGAGCCGAAGTCAATCGCCAAACTGAAAAATCCTTGAAAATTCTTGTATAAACAATCGCATCGGCCAAAAAACCGAAGTCAATCGCCGAATTTTGATACCTTAAAAATTCCTATATATGCCCCCCAAATTTTGGAAGATGAGGGCTCTGTTAACGACGGATTTTGGTAATCGACTTGGAAAGGAAAGAGGAAGCCGAAGCAGAGAGGAAGGATTGAGTTGAAGTCGGACCAGGCTTTGTATCGGACCCAGTAACCGTATCGGACTTGGGGAGTGTTGTTATAAAGGGCATATCGGCCGATACGGATTTGGTTTGGTCATGGGCCGATACGGGTTGTGAGTTGACAGCGTCGACGTGGGCTTGGTCTGGGCTCAAAGTAAGCTTCAAGGAAGTTGCCAAATAGAGATAGAGCTCGGTTTTAGGCAATTGTATCTTGTAAATTAGGTAGTTCAGATCTAATCTGTGGCTAGAGTCTGCCGCAATGACTTGTTTGTTAGTTGTAGATAAGATCGTGCCCTACAAGGGTTCTGTTGTAACCTCGGGTATAAATATCCCGATAGTTTGTACATGTAAGCACTCTCGAATCAATCACACAAAAAACCAGTACAATCTACTTTCGGCGCATCGCCAACCCTCGCAAGAGGTCTTCTCCGACGAGTTCTTGCTTCCCCGGAGCAGAGGTAAGAACTCGTCCCCGACGATCTACATCGTCGGGGCTAGCGTGTCGCTTTAGACACGTTAAGCCTCGATGATGTGATCGTCGATTATCATGTTTTGGATAGTTTTGACAGGTATCTCGATTAAGCCTTGCCAGCGGTTTACTCGCTTTAGGGTTTACTGCCGACGGTGGTTTAATTTGTATGCTTGGCTAGATTATTCAATGCATCTGTCATCCCCAAAAGCAATCGATGACTTGATTTTCTTTGCGTTAAGTCTCAATTCACACTTTGAGTTGCTATCGACCTTAGTCATGTTTTGAGATCTAACACAAAGCCTGTTTTCGATTGTAATTAAGGATAGTACCGGGGTTTTAGCCGGTCTTATCTAATACATGTGATTATTTTATGTTCTTGCATGTGTTTGCCACTTATGCATGCGGATTGGTAAATATAAATACATTGATTACAAGATATTCTCAGGATCTCTCTGTGGTTGGTATATTTATATTGGCTGATTGGCTTGTATAGGTTTGCACTAGGGTATTAGCTAGTGCGTTTATCTTCATGCTACCCTCATCGGCCGATTCCAGTAATTTGCTATAAACATGATAACTTAGGCCGATGAGATTAGATCTACTTTATTAATTTTGTCTCATTATTACCTCAAGTAAGCCGATAAAGGTTTGCCCTATCGGCCAGGCTCCCACGATGCGACGTCGGCCTATCGGCCGATCGGCCATCGGTTCTCACATGGTTTACTTGTTTCTTGTTGATTGTAGATCAAATCAACTGGCACGCTCTGTCAACGACCAGGCAAGCCATTTGGACCTGCACTGGAGCTAAGCAGATCTCCCAGGCCGCCGTGGTAACGCGGAACCCGTTTGGTTGCTGGACGGGTCGAAATTCTGCGCCAACAAGCATGCAAACTTTTTGGGGGGAAACTTTAGAAACCTGGTGAATAAATACATTCCTTACCTTGTTTTGTACATCCTTTGGATATGCGATGCGTTTTAGGGCAATGTCCTTAAAGTTTCCATGGAA
>BDMV01000001.1:65937214-65963173 GCA_008326285.1 Oryza officinalis
ATTTGATATAAAACGCCGGACGAAGTTGATCTTGCCAAGCAGAGACTGTAACTTGGTCTTGTTTTCTGGAGGCTTGATTTTCTTGATGGCATCGATGTTCTTCTGTGTGATTTCAATCCCCCTTTCATGGACCAAGAAACCCAAAAACTGACCGGCCGATATGCCAAAGGCACATTTGTTAGGGTTCAACTTCAAACCATATTTCCTTGCCCTTTCTAGTACCTTGCGTAAGTCGGCCAAGTGCATATGATGTTCTCTTCACTTTACGACGACGTCATCTATATAAACTTCAATCAGAGAGCCGATAAGATCATGAAAAATATAATTCATAGCCCTCTGATACGTAGCTCCAGCATTCTTCAAACCAAATGTCATGACGACCCATTCATATAGGCCGATTGCCCCTGGGCACCTGAAGGCTGTCTTATGAACGTCTTCTTTAGCCATAAAGATCTGGTTGTAACCCGCGTTTCCGTCCATGAAACTAATGATCTTATGCCCAGAAGCAGCATCGACTAGCAAATCGGCCAACGGCATAGGGTACTCGTCTTTGGGCGTCGCCTTATTTAGATCTCTGAAATCGATGCATACCCTTAGCTTGCCGTTCTTTTTCAATACCGGAACTATGTTGGAGACCCACTCCGCGTATCGGCAGGGCCTGATAAAGTTGGCGTCGTAAAGTCTTGCGATCTCTGCTTTTATGGCTTCGTGCATATCGGCCTTAAACCTTCGAGGAGCTTGCTTAAAAGGCCGATAGCCTTGTTTGATTGGTAGCTGATGTTCTACAATCGATCGGCTTAATCCTGGCATCTCATGGTATTCCCACGCAAAACAATCTCTGAATTCTTTCAAAAGACCTATCAAATTATTCTTGTATTCCTTTGGCAAATTAGTGCTTACATACGTCGGCCTAGGCCTATCACCTATTCCTATGTCAATTTCTTCCAGTTCATCGGCCGACGTAAAACCTTGTCCCAACTTGCCGTCTAACGCATCCACCGCGTCATCTGTGTAGGGGTTGTTGTCAACGGTGGATGGTGCATCTTCGCTAAAGTAACCGCTTGTCTTGGTCTTCAATCGTCTCGATGTCGCAGTCGGTTACCTTGAGGAAATCGGCGTCCCAGACTCGCCCGGACAAGCAGTCGATTCCCTCCATCTCCCAAACCGCGAGATCGGCATTGGCGACATGTACTGATCGATCAGCCTGCACGATCTCGACTTGGTCCCCTTGCCATTGCATGAGGCATTGGTGCATTGTTGAGGGGACACAGCAATTAGCATGGATCCAATCTCACCCCAACAACAAGCTGTAGGAACCCTTTCCGTCGAAGACGAAGAAGGTGGTAGGAATTGTTTTGCTGCCCACGGTGAGCTCCACGTTCAGGACCCCCTTCGCTTCGGATGCGTTGCCACCGAAGTCCTTTAATACCATATTTGTCTTGATAAGATCCTCAGGTACTTTTCCAAGCTTCCTGAAGGTTGTGTATGGCATTAAATTGACTGTTGCGCCACCATCAACCAGCATCTTCGTCATCGGCCGCCCGTTGATGAATCCTTTGATGTACAACGGCCGTAGATGTCTGTAGCTGGCGTCAACTGGCTTGTCAAAGGTGGCTTGGTCTGGTGACAACCGTAGCCTGGCTGAACTTTGTCCCCCATCAGCCATCGCTTCATCGGCCGCCTGCACACTGTATTCTGCCGGCAATATAAACACCATATTAACAGGCGCCGATGCCGTTTTCGTACCTTTTGAAGCTGAGCTGCCCTGAGCTGTATTGGAGGTACCCTCATCGGCCCTGGCCACCGTGGATTTTATTCTCCACTCTTTTCTGGTCTTGGTTGGCCGATGGGGTATTTCAGCTTGTTGCTCTTGAATTTGCTCTTTCCTCCTCAGCCTCTGAACCCGTCGTTTCTGTGTCTTGGTGAATACATCGCTTGGGCACCATTGGGGGTTCTGGGCTTGCTCCTCATCTTCATCGTGTTGGTCTTGGTGCATCGGCCCCAGCCTTTCATGCACGGATTTCCGTTGCTTGGCCGGCCGATGCGTTTGTCTGCTCGAGCTGCCCTGATAAGAATCTTCTGCACCACTGCATGCAGGGCATTCCTGTATAGATGGCAACCTCATCCCTTCATTCCAGCAGAAGCGGAAAAACTCGCACTCCCAGTGCGGGTCGTAGGAGTTGTCTTGACTGGCTTGGTCTTGAGCTTGTTCCTCCCGCCTCCGCTGATATTTTCTGATCAAACCCTCAGAGGTCTGATGAGGCCGTTTGCCGGTCCGATGACCACCGCCATCGGCCCTGTCCGCCCGCACCATGTTGACTGGGAACGGGTGGCCTTCAATCTTCATCGGCCGCTTGGCATCATCGATTTTTATTCTGCCCTGCTCAATGGCCGATTGAATTTGTTGCCGGAAGATCTTGCATTCATTTGTATGGTGTGAATAGGAATTGTGCCACTTGCAATATCTCCTCTTCTTGATGTCTTCGGCCGACGGCAATACGTGACCTACTGGCAGTTGAATCTGCTTTTCTTGTAACAGCAGGTCAAATATCTTATCGGCCTTGTTGATGTCGAAATCATATTTATCTTCTTTATCTCCTTTCTTGGCCCACTGGCAAGTTGTTGATTTCTTCATCCGGGCCCACTCGGCTAGGTCGACATCAGCGTCTTCATCGTCTTCATCGTCGGAGGCGTACTGATAAACAGTGTTAACCCTTTTCGCGAACTTCTTCGCCTCCTGGAATCGCTGCTCGTGGGCCGATACGCGTTGTGCCAGCTGAGCGAGGCTGTCAAATTCCTGAGAGGAGAACCTCTCGCGTATCGGCCCTAGCAATCCCTGAAATGCCAGGTCGGCTAACTGGGAATCGGTCAGACTGAGACTATAACATCTGTTGCGTATATCTCTGAACCTTTGTATGTACTCAGGGACCGATTCATCCATTCGCTGCCTGATGGCAGTCAGATCTGACAGCTTCATCTCTTGTACGCCATTGTAGAAGTATCTATGAAACTGTTTCTCCAGATCTATCCATCCTCTGATAGAATTGCAGGGCAAGGAAGAGAACCATGTGAAGGCAGACCCTGATAAGGACAGAGGGAAAAACCTCACCCTCAACGCCTCGACAGCCGATGCCTCCCCGCACTGCGCTAAGAATCGGCTGACGTGCTCATATGTCGAGACATTGTCCTGTCCCGAAAACTTGGAGAAATCCGGGATCTTGTATCGGCCCGGCAATGGAACCCTGTCAAATTCCTCGGGATACGGGTGCCGATACACTGTAGAGTTCTCTTTGGGCTTCAAGCCGAATTGATCTCGCATCACTTCGGCTATCATGTCAGCCCAGTATCCTGCGGGCCGATGCGGGAGGTCCTGCTGGTAGGATTGTTGGAGGCCCTCTGCTTGATAGTGCCTGGGGGAGTACGGTTGATAGTGGTGATCCAGGTTCTGCGCGCCGTACTGCCCTGCGGTGTACTGCTGATAGCCTTGCGGCACGTTGTATGCAGCTTGAAGTGGAGGACTATTGAACGCCGGGGCTTGCGGTTGTCCGGCCGATGGCTGGTGGACAGGAACTTGCTGCATCGGCTCAACCACCGGTTGCTTCCCCTTGGTCCATTGAGCGTACTGCTCCTCCGTGATGTGCTGAGGGCTTCCTCCCGCCTGCTTGGTGAGGACCAGCGGCAGGGTCGTTGTTGGTTGCGCCGATGGAGGTGGCATCGGCGCTGTCGGCTGAGCCGTGCTCAGGTCGTTCCTCAAGGTCCGATAGGCAGGGAACTTATTTTCTGGCAGGTAAATCGGGCCTTGAGGCTTGTACTGATGGATTGAACCATCCAGGATCGACTTGACCGTATTGGTCAACGTGTTCACCAGGATCCCCGACTGGTTGACTAGCGCAGAGTGAACTGCGGAGTCGATTCGGTCTTGCAACGTCGGCGCTGCAGTGTCTTCAGTTTTGACGGCGTGATCGTGCGCCGCCGCCGACGTTCCAGCTCCATCTCCAGAACTCGGCATGACCACCTTGGACTTTTGAATCAAGGTGCCCTGCCGAGTCCTAGAATATGTTTGCAGGTACATATTCTGGAACTGCGCGACCAGACTATCCATCTCAGCTTTTTGTTCTGCGCTGAGCTGGTCGGCGGTCACAGGAATGACGTTCTCCTCGACGATCTCGGCCTGCTTCGACATCTCGAGGTGTTCTTGTTGCTGGTGAGAAGCTTGTGTTCTTGAGGTCCCACCGGGCGTGCCAAAAGCGTGTTGGCGCAGAATTTCGACCCGTCCAGCAACCAAACGGGTTCCGCGTTACCACGGCGGCCTGGGAGATCTGCTTAGCTCCAGTGCAGGTCCAAATGGCTTGCCTAGTCGTAAGTAGAGCGTGCCAGTTGATTTGATCTGCAATCAACAAGAAACAAGTAAACCAAGTCAGAAAACAATGGCCGATCGGTCGACAGACCGATGACACATTGTCATAGCCCAGCCGATAGGGCAAAGCTATATCGGCTCACTTAGAAAATGAGTATGACATGATTCTAATCTTATCGGCCTTCATTGATATGTAGATCTTAACTAATAATATCGGCCGATAAGAATGATAAAGGTAACTACACCAGCTAGTACTCTAGTGCAACCTTATACGAGCCAATCGGCCAATATAAACGCATCAACCATAAAGAGATCTTAAGATTACTTCATGATCAACACATTTATACTTATCGATCCGCACATATAAGTGGCAAACATATGCAAGTAATATAAAGCAATCACATATGTTAGGTAAGACCGGCTAAAACCCCGGTACTATCCTTAATTACAATCGAAAACAGGCTTTGTGTTAGATCTCAAAACAGGACTAAGGTCGATAGCAACTCAAAGTGTGAATTGAGACTTAACGCAAAGAAAATCAAGTCGTCGATTGCTTTTGGGGATGACAGATGCATTGAATAATCTAGCCAAGCATGCAAATTAAACCATCGTCGGCAGTAAACCCTAAAGCGAGTAAACCGCTGGCAAGGCTTAATCGAGACACCTGTCAAAACTATCCAAGACATGATAATCGACGATCACATCATCGAGGCTTAACGTGTCTAAAGCGACACGCTAGCCCCGACGATGCAGATCGTCGGGGACGAGTTCTTACCTCTGCTCCGAGGAAGCAAGAACTCGTCGAAGAAGACCTCTTGCGAGGGTTGGCGATGCGCCGAAAGTAGATTGAACTGGTTTTTGTGTGATTGATTCGAGAGAGTTTACATGTACAAACTATCGGGATATTTATACCCGAGGTTACAACAGAACCCTTGTAGGGCACGATCTTATCTACAACTAACAAACAAGTCTTTACGGCAGACTCTAGCCACAGATTAGATCTAAACTACCTAATTTACAAGATACAATTGCCTAAAACCGAGCTTTATCTCTATTTGGCAACTTCCTTGAAGCTTACTTCGAACCCAGACCAAGCCCACGTTGACACTGTCAACTCACAACCCGTATCGGCCCATGACCAAACCAAATCCGTATCGGCCGATACACTCTTTATAGCAACATCCCCCAGTCCGATACGGTTACCGGGTCCGATACAAAGCCTGATCCGACTCCAACTCAATCCTTCCTCTCTACTTCGGTTTCCCCTTTCCTTTCCAAGTCGATTACCAAAATCCGTCATTAACAGGTAGCGAGGCAGGAAAAGAACGACATTGGACGGGCTAAAAAACTCTCTTCAAGTTCCATGTTTTCATGCATTTCCATCATAACGGATGTCCTTTCGACTGATATCTGGCAACGGAGACATTCTTCATGGCCCTGGAGTGGCACTCATGCGTGCTACGTCATGGAGCATGCAACCTTTTCCGGGGGAAAGTTTAGAAACCTGGTGAACAAACACATTCCTCACCTTGTTTGGCACATCCTTTGGATATGCGATGCGTTTTAGGGCAATGTCCTTAAAGTTTTGATGGAAATAACCCCACAACAATTTAATCTGGTCCATTGAGGGCCCTTCTACACTGAGCACGTCATGTTTAGGAAATAATTTATGGCAGTGTGGCAGGAAAAGAACGACATTGGACGGGCTAAAAAACTCTCCTCAAGTTCCATGTTTTCATGCATTTCCATCATAACGGATGACGTTTCGACTGATATCTGGCAACGGAGACATTCTTCAAGGCCCTGGAGTGGCACTCATGCATGCTATGCTATGGAGCATGCAACCTTTTCGGGGGGAAAGTTTAGAAACTTGGTGAATAAACACAATCCTCACCTTGTTTGGCACATCCTTTCGATATGCGATGCGTTTTACGGCAATGTCCTTAAAGTTTCAACGGAAATAACCCCACAACAAGTTAATCTGGTCCGTTGAGGGCCCTCCTACACCGAACACGTCAGGTTTAGGAAATATTTTATGGTAGCGAGGCAGGAAAAGAACGGCATTGGACGGGCTAAAAAACTCTCTTCAAGTTCCATGTTTTCATGCATTTCCATCATAACGGATGACGTTTCGACTGATATCTGGCAACGGAGACATTCTTCATGGCCCTGGAGTGGCACTCATGCGTGCTATGTCATGGAGCATGCAGCCTTTTCCGGGGTAAAGTTTAGAAACCTGGTGAATAAACACATTCCTTACCTTGTTTGGCACATCCTTTGGATATGCGATGCGTTTTTGGGCAATGTCCTTAAAGTTTTGATGGAAATAACCCCACAACAAGTTAATCTGGTCCGTTGAGGGCCCTTCTACACCGAGCACGTCATGTTTAGGAAATAATTTATGGCAGCGTGGCAGGAAAAGAACGACATTGGACGGGCTAAAAAACACTCCTCAAGTTCCTTGTTTTCATGCATTTCCATCATAACAGATGTCGTTTCGACTGATATCTGGCAACGGACACGTTCTTCAAGGCCCTGGAGTGGCACTCATGCGTGCTAAGTCATGGAGCATGCAACCTTTTCGGGGGGAAAGTTTAGAAACTTGGTGAATAAACACATTCCTCACCTTGTTTGGCACATCCTTTGGATCTACGATGCGTTTTAGGGCAATGTCCTTAAAGTTTCGACGGAAATAACCCCACAACAAGTTAATCTGGTCCGTTGAGGGCCCTCCTACACCGAACACGTCAGGTTTAGGAAATATTTTATGGTAGCGAGGCAGGAAAAGAACGACATTGGATGGGCTAAAAAACTCTCTTCAAGTTCCATGTTTTCATGCATTTCCGTCATAACGGATGTCGTTTCGACTGATATCTAGCAACGGAGACATTATTCAAGGCCCTGAGTGGCACTCATGCGTGTTACGTTGTGGAACATGCAACCTTTTCGGGTGGAAAGTTTAGAAACCTGGTGAATAAACACATTCCTCACCTTGTTTGGCACATCCTTTGGATATGCGATGCGTTTTAGGGCAATGTCCTTAAAGTTTCGATGGAAATAACCCCACAACATGTTAATCTGGTCCGTTGAGGGCCCTTCCACACTGAGCACGTCAGGTTTAGGAAATAATTTATGGTAGCGAGGCAGGAAAAGAACGACAATAGACGGGCTAAAACACTCTCTTCAAGTTCCATGTTTTCATGCATTTCCATCATAACGGATGTCGTCTCGACTGGTATCTGACAACGGAGACATTCTTCATGGCCCTGGAGTGACACTAATGCGTGCTACGTCATGGAGCATGCAACCTTTTCGGGGGGAAAATTTAGAAACCTGGTGACTAAACACATTCCTCACCTTGTTTGGCACATCCTTTCGATATGCGATGCGTTTTCCGGAAATGTCCTTAATGTTTCGACGGAAATAACCCCACAACAAGTTAATCTGGTCCGTTGAGGGCCCTCCTACACCGAACACGTCAGGTTTAGGAAATATTTTATGGTAGCGAGGCAGGAAAAGAACGACATTGGACGGGCTAAAAAACTCTCTTCAAGTTCCATGTTTTCATGCATTTCCATCATAACGGATGTCGTTTCGATTGATATCTGGCAACGGAGACATTCTTCAAGGCCCTGAGTGGCACTCATGCGTGCTACGTCGTGGAACATGCAATCTTTTCGGGGGGAAAGTTTTGAAACCTGGTGAATAAACATATTCCTCACCTTGTTTGGCACATCCTTTGGATATGCGATGCGTTTTAGGGCAATGTCCTTAAAGTTTCGTTGGAAATAACCCCACAACAAGTTAATCTGGTCTGTTGAGGGCCATTCTACACTGAGCACATCAGGTTTAGGAAATAATTTATGGTAGCGAGGCAGGAAAAGAACGACATGAGACGGGCTAAAAAACTTTCTTCAAGTTCCATGTTTTCATGCATTTCCATCATAACGGATGTCGTCTCGACTGGTATCTGACAACGGAGACATTCTTCATGGCCCTGGAGTGACACTAATGCGTGCTACGTCATGGAGCATGCAACCTTTTCGGGGGGAAAATTTAGAAACCTGGTGACTAAACACATTCCTCACCTTGTTTGGCACATCCTTTCGATATGCGATGCGTTTTAGGGCAATGTCCTTAAAGTTTCGATGGAAATAACCCCACAACAAGTTAATCTGGTCCGTTGAGGGCTCTTCTACACTGAGCACATCAGGTTTATAAAATAATTTATGGTAGCGAGGCAGGAAAAGAACGACATTGGACGGGCTAAAAAACTCTCTCCAAGTTCCATTTTTTCATGCATTTGCATCATAACGGATGTCGTTTCGACTGATATCTGGCAACGGAGACATTCTTCATGGCCCTGGAGTGGCACTCATGCGTGCTACGTCATGGAGCATGCAACCTTTTCGGGGGAATAGTATAGAAACCTGGTGAATAAACACATTCCTCACCTTGTTTGTCACATCCTTTGGATATGTGATGCGTTTTAGGGCAATGTCCTTAAAGTTTCGATGGAAATAACCCCATAACAAGTTAATCTGGTCCGTTGGGGGCCCTTCTACACCGAGCACGTCATGTTTAGCAAATAATTTATGCTAGCGTGGCAGGAAAAGAACGACATTGGACGGGCTAAAAAACTCTCTTCAAGTTCCATGTTTTTATGCATTTCCATCATAACGGATGTCGTTTCGACTGATATCTGGCAACGGAGACATTCTTCAATGCCCTGGAGTGGCACTCAAGCGTGCTACGTCAGGGAGCATGCAACCTTTTCGGGGGGAAAGTTTAGAAACCTCGTAAATAAACACATTCCTCACCTTGTTTGGCACATCATTTGTATAAGCGATGCATTTTAGGGCAATGTCCTTAAAGTTTCGAAGGAAATATCCCCACAACAAGTTAATCTGGTCCGTTGAGGGCCCTTCTACACCGAGCACGTCAGGTTTTGGAAATAATTTATGGTAGCGAGGTAGGAAAAGAACGACATTGGACGGGCTAAAAAACTCTCTTCAAGTTCCATGTTTTCATGCATTTCCATCATAACAGATGTCGTTTCGACTGATATCTGGCAACGGAGACATTCTTCAAGGCCCTGGAGTGGCACTCATGCGTGCTACCTCACAGAGCATGCAAGCTTTTCGGGGGGAAAGTTTAGAAACCTGGTGAATAAACACATTCCTCACCTTGTTTGGCACATCTTTTGGATATGCGATGCGTTTTAGGGCAATGTCCTTAAAGTTTCGATGGAAATAACCCCACAACAAGTTAATCTGGTCTGTTGAGGGCCCTTCTACACTGAGCATGTCAGGTTTAGGAAATAATTTACGGTAGCGAGGCAGGAAAAGAACGACATTGGACGGGCTAAAAAACTCTCTTGAAGTTCCATTTTTTCATGCATTTCCATCATAACGGATGTCGTTTCGACTGATATCTGGCAACGGAGACATTCTTCATGTCCCTGGAGTGGTACTCATGCGTGCTACGTCGTGGAGCATGCAACCTTTTCGGGGGGAAAGTTTAGAAACCTGGTGAATAAACACATTCCTCACCTTGTTTGGCACATCCTTTGGATATGTGATGCGTTTTAGGGCAATGTCGTTAAAGTTTCGATGGAAATAACCCCATAACAAGTTAATCTGGTCCGTTGGGGGCCCTTTTACACCAAGCACGTCATGTTTAGCAAATAATTTATGGTAGCGTGGCAGGAAAAGAATGACATTGGACGGGCTAAAAAACTCTCTTCAAGTTCCATGTTTTTATGCATTTCCATCATAACGGATGTCGTTTCGACTGATATCTGGCAACGGAGACATTCTTCAATGCCCTGGAGTGGCACTCAAGCGTGCTACGTCAGGGAGCATACAACCTTTTCGGGGGGAAAGTTTAGAAACCTCGTAAATAAACACATTCCTCACCTTGTTTGGCACATCATTTGTATAAGCGATGCATTTTAGGGCAATGTCCTTAAAGTTTCGATGGAAATATCTCCACAACAAGTTAATCTGGTCCGTTGAGGGCCCTTCTACACCGAGCACGTCAGGTTTTGGAAATAATTTATGCTAGCGAGGCAGGAAAAGAACGACATTGGACGGGCTAAAAAACTCTCTTCAAGTTCCATGTTTTCATGCATTTCCATCATAACAGATGTCGTTTCGACTGATATCTGGCAACGGAGACATTCTTCAACGCCCTGGAGTGGAACTCATGCGTGCTACCTCACAGAGCATCCAACCGTTTCGGGGGGAAAGTTTAGAAACCTGGTGAATAAACACATTCCTCACCTTGTTTGGCACATCTTTTGGATATGCGATGCGTTTTAGGGCAATGTCCTTAAAGTTTCGATGGAAATAACCCCACAACAAGTTAATCTGGTCCGTTGAGGGCCCTTCTACACTGAGCATGTCAGGTTTAGGAAATAATTTATGGTAGCGAGGCAGGAAAGGAACGACATTGGACGGGCTAAAAAACTCTCTTCAAGTTCCATTTTTTCATGCATTTCCAACATAACGGATGTCGTTTCGACTGATATCTGGCACCGGAGACATTCTTCATTTCCCTGGAGTGGTACTCATGCGTGCTACGTCGTGGAGCATGCAACCTTTTCGGGGGGAAGGTTTAGAAACCTGGTGAATAAACACATTCCTCACCTTGTTTGGTACATCCTTTGGATATGCGATGCGTTTTAGGGCAATGTCCTTAAAGTTTCGAGGGAAATAACCCGACAACAAGTTAATCTGGTCCGTTGACGGCTCTTCTACACTGAGCACATCAGGTTTAGGAAATAATTTATGGTAGCGAGGAAGGAAATGAACGACATTGGACAGGCTAAAAAACTCTCTCCAAGTTCCATGTTTTCATGCATTTGCATCGTAACGGATGTCGTTTCGACTGATATCTGGCAACGGAGACATTCTTCATGGCCCTGGATTGGCACTCATGCGTGCTATGTCATGGAGCATGCAACCTTTTCGGGGGGAAAGTATAGAAACCTGGTGAATAAACATATTCCTCACCTTGTTCGTCACATCCTTTGGATATGCGATGCGTTTTTGGGCAATGTCCTTAAAGTTTCGATGGAAATAACCCCACAACAAGTTAATCTGGTCCGTTGGGGGCCCTTCTACACCGAGCACGTCATGTTTAGGAAATTATTTATGGTAGCGTGCCAGGAAAAGAACGACATTGGACGGGCTAAAAAACTCTCTTCAAGTTCCATGTTTTCAAGCATTTCCATCATAACGGATGTCGTTTCGACTGATATCTGGCAAAGAAGACATTCTTCAATGCCCTGGAGTGGCACTGAAGCGTGCTACGTCAGGGAGCATGCAACCTTTTCGGGGGGAAAGTTTAGAAACCTCGTAAGTAAACACATTCCTCACCTTGTTTGGCACATCATTTGTATAAGCGATGCGTTTTAGGGCAATGTCCTTAAAGTTTCGATGGAAATAACCCCACAACAAGTTAATCTGGTCCGTTGAGGGCCTTTCAACACCGAGCACGTCATGTTTAGGAAATAATTTATGGTAGCGAGGCAGGAAAAGAACGACATTGGACGGGCTAAAAAACTCTCCTCAAGTTCCATGTTTTCATGCATTTCCATCATAACGGATGTCGTTTCGACTGATATCTGGCAATAGAGACATTCTTCATGGCCCTGGAGTGGCACTCATGCATGCTACGTCATGGAGCATGCAACCTTTTCGGGGGGAAAGTTTAGAAACCTGGTGAATAAACACATTCCTCACCTTGTTTGGCACATCCTTTGGATATGCGATGCGTTTTAGGGCAATGTCCTTAAAGTTTCGATGGAAATAACCCCACAACAAGTTAATCTGGTCCGTTGAGGGCCCTTCTACACCGAGCACGTCATGTTTAGGAAATAATTTATGGTAGCGAGGCAGGAAAAGAACGACATTGGACGGGCTAAAAAACTCTCCTCAAGTTCCATGTTTTCATGCATTTCCATCATAACGGATGTCGTTTCGACTGATATCTGGCAGCGGAGACATTCTTCAATGCCCTGGAGTGGCACTCATGCGTGCTACGTCGTGGAGCATGCAACCTTTTCGGGGGGAATGTTTAGAAACCTGGTGAATAAACACATTCCTCAGCTTGTTTGGCACATCTTTTGTATATGCGATGCGTTTTAGGGCAATGTCCTTAAAGTTTCGATGGAAATAACCCCACAACAAGTTAATCTGGTCCGTTGAGAGCCCTTCTAAACTGAGCACGTCAGGTTTAGGAAATAATTTATGGTAGCGAGTCAGGAAAAGTACGACATTGGACGGGCTAAAAAACTATCTTCAAGTTCAATATTTTCATGCATTTCCATCATAAGAGATGTCGTTTCGACTGATATCCAGCAACGGAGACATTCTTCATGGCCCTGGAGTGGTACTCATGCGTGCTATGTCACGGAGCATGCAACCTTTTCGGGGGGAATGCTTAGAAACCTGGCGAATAAACACATTCCTCAACTTGTTTGGCACATCCTTTGGATATGCGATGCGTTTTAGGGCAATGTCCTTAAAGTTTCGATGGAAATAACCCAACAACAAGTTAATCTGGTCCGTTGAGGGCCCTTCTAAACCGAGCACGTCATGTTTAGGAAATAATTTATGGTAGCGTGGCAGGAAAAGAACGACATTGGACGGGCTAAAAAACTCTCGTCAAGTTCCATGTTTTCATGCATTTCCATCATAACGGATGTCGTTTCGACTGATATCTGGCAATGAAGACATTCTTCAATGCCCTGGAGTGGCACTTATGCGTGCTACGTCAGGGAGCATGCAACCTTTTCGGGGGGAAAGTTTAGAAACCTGGTGAATAAACACATTCCTCACCTTGTTTGGCACATCATTTGTATAAGCGATGCATTTTAGGGCAATGTCCTTAAAGTTTCGATGGAAATAACCCCACAACAAGTTAATCTGGTCCGTTGAGGGCCTTTCTACACCGAGCACGTTATGTTTAGGAAATAATTTATGGTAGCGAGGCAGGAAAAGAACGACATTGGACGGGCTAAAAAACTCTCCTCAAGTTCCATGTTTTCATGCATTTCCATCATAACGGATGTCGTTTCGACTGATATCTGGCAACGGAGACATTCTTCAATGCCCTGGAGTGGCACTCAAGCTTGCTACGTCATGGAGCATGCAACCTTTTCGGGGGGAAAGTTTAGAAACCTCATAAATAAACACATTCCACACCTTGTTTGGCACATCATTTGTATAAGCGAAGCGTTTTAGGGCAATGTCCTTAAAGTTTCGATGGAAATAAGCCCACAACAAGTTAATCTGGTCCGTTGAGGGCCCTTCTACATCGAGCACGTCAGGTTTAGGAAATAATTTATGGTAGCGAGGCAGGAAAAGAACGACATTGGACGGGCTAAAAAACTCTCTTCAAGTTCCATGTTCTCATGCATTTCCATCATAACAGATGTCGTTTGGACAGATATCTGGCAACGGAGACATTCTTCAAGGCCCTGGAGTGGCACTCATGCGTGCTACGTCACAGAGCATGGAACCTTTTCGGGGGGAAAGTTTACAAACCTGGTGAATAAACACATTCCTCACCTTGTTTGGCACATCCTTTGTATAAGCGATGCGTTTTAGGGCAATGTCCTTAAAGTTTCGATGGAAATAACCCCACAACAAGTTAATCTGGTCTGTTGAGGGTCCTTTTACACCGAGCACGTCATGTTTAGGAAATAATTTATGGTAACGTGGCAGAAAAAGAACGACATTGGACGGGCTAAAAAACTCTCTTCAAGTTCCATGTTTTCATGCATTTCCATCATAACGGCTGTCATTTCGACTGATATCTGGCAACGGAGACATTCTTCAATGCCCTGGAGTGGCACTCAAGCTTGCTACGTCATGGAGCATGCAACCTTTTCGGGGGGAAAGTTTAGAAACCTCATAAATAAACACATTCCACACCTTGTTTGGCACATCATTTGTATAAGCGAAGCGTTTTAGGGCAATGTCCTTAAAGTTTCGATGGAAATAAGCCCACAACAAGTTAATCTGGTCCGTTGAGGGCCCTTCTACATCGAGCACGTCTGGTTTAGGAAATAATTTATGGTAGCGAGGCAGGAAAAGAACGTCATTGGACGGGCTAAAAAACTCTCTTCAAGTTCCATGTTTTCATGCATTTCCATCATAACAGATGTCGTTTCGACTGATATCTGGCAACGGAGACATTCTTCAAGGCCCTGGAGTGGCACTCATGCGTGCTACGTCACAGAGCATGCAACCTTTTTGGGGGGAAAGTTTACAAACCTGGTGAATAAACACATTCCTCACCTTGTTCGGCACATCCTTTGGATATGCGATGCGTTTTAGGGCAATGTCCTTAAAGTTTGGATGGAAATAACCCCGCAACAGGTTAATCTGGTCTGTTGAGGGCCCTTTTACACCAAGCACGTCATGTTTAGGAAATAATTTATGGTAACGTGGCAGGAAAAGAACGACATTGAACGGGCTAAAAAACTCTCTTCAAGTTCCATGTTTTCATGCATTTCCATCATAACGGCTGTCGTTTCGACTGATATCTGGCAACGAAGACATTCTTCAATGCCCTGGAGTGGCACTCAAGCGTGCTACGTCAGGGAGCAGGCAACCTTTTCGGGGGGAAAGTTTAGAAACCTCGTAAATAAACACATTCCTCACCTTGTTCGGCACATCATTTGTATAAGCGATGCGTTTTAGGGCAATGTCCTCAAAGTTTTGATGGAAATAAGCCCACAACAAGTTAATCTGGTCCATTGAGGGCCCTTCTACACCGAGCACGTCAGGTTTAGGAAATAATTTATGGTAGCGAGGCAGGAAAAGAACGACAATGGCGGGCTAAAAAACTCTCTTCAAGTTCCATGTTTTCATGCATTTCCATCATAACAGATGTCGTTTGGACTGATATCTGGCATCGGAGACATTCTTCAAGGCCCTGGAGTGCACTCATGCGTGCTACGTCGTGGAGCATGCAACCTTTTCGGGGGGAAAGTTTAGAAACCTGGTGAATAAACACATTCCTCACCTTGTTTGGCACATCCTTTGGATATGCGATGCGTTTTAGGGCAATGTCCGTAAAGTTTCGATGGAAATATCCCCACAACAAGTTAATCTGGTCCGTTGAGGGCCCTTCTACACTGAGCACGTCATGTTTAGGAAATAATTTATGGTAACGTGGCAGGAAAAGAGCGACATTGGACGAGCTAAAAAACTCTCGTCAAGTTCCATGTTTTCATGCATTTCCATCGTAACGGATGTCGTTTCGACTGATATCTGACAACGGAGACATTCTTCATGGCCCTGGAGTGGCACTCATGCGTGCTACGTCATGTTTAGGAAATAATTTATGGTAGCGAGGCAGGAAAAGAACGACATTGGACGGGATAAAAAACTCTCCACAAGTTCCATGTTTTCATGCACTTCCATCATAACGGATGTCGTTTCGACTGATTTCTGGCAACGGAGATGTTCTTCAAGGCCCTGGAGTGGCACTCATGCGTGCTACGACATGGAGCATGCAACCTTTTCGGGGGGATGGTATAGAAACCTGGTGAATAAACACATTCCTCACCTTGTTTGGCACATCCTTTGGATATGCGATGCGTTTTAGGGCAATGTCCTTAAAGTTTCGATGGAAATAACCCCACAACAAGTTAATCTGGTCCGTTGAGAGCCCTTCTACACCGAGCACGTCATGTTTAGGAAATTATTTATGGTAGCGAGGCAGGAAAAGAACGACATTGGACAGGCTAAAAAACTCTCCTCAAGTTCCATGTTTTAATGCATTTCCATCATAACGGATGTCGTTTCGACTGATATCTGGCAACGGACACATTCTTCAAGGCCCTGGAGTGGCACTCATGCGTGCTACGTCATGGAGCATGCAACCTATTCGGGGGGAAAGTTTAGAAACCTTGTGAATATAGACATTCCTCACCTTGTTTGGCACATCCTTTGTATAAGCGATGCGTTTTAGGGCAATGACCTTAAAGTTTCGATGGAAGTAACCCCACAACAAGTTAATCTGGTCTGTTGAGGGCCCTTCTACACCAAGCACGTCAGGTTTAGGAAAAAATTTATGGTAGCGTGGCAGGAAAAGAACGAGATTGGACAGGCTAAAAAACTCTCTTCAAGTTCCATGTTGTCGTGCATTTCCATCATAACGGATGTCGTTTTGACTGATATCTGGCAACGCAGACATTATTCGAGGCTCTGGAGTGGCACTCATGCAACCTTTTCGGGGCGGAAGTTTAGAAACCTGGTGAATAAACACATTCGTCACCTTGTTTGGCACATCCTTTGGATATGCGATGCGTTATAGGGCAATGTCCTTAAAGTTTCGATGGAAATAACCCCACAACAAGTTAATCTTGTCCATTGAGGGCCCTTCTATATCGAGCACGTCAGGTTTAGGAAATAATTTATGGTAGAGAGGCAGGAAAAGAACGACATTGGATGGGCTAAAAAACTCTCTTCAAGTTCCATGTTTTCATGCATTTCCATCATAACGGATGTCGTTTCGACTGATATCTGGCAACGGAGACATTCTTCATGGCCCTGGAGTGGCACTCATGCGTGCTACGTCGTGGTGCATGCAGCCTTTTCGGGGGGAAAGTTTAGAAACCTGGTGAATAAACACATTCCTCACCTTGTTTGGCACATCCTTTGGATATGCGATGCGTTTTAGGGCAATGTCCTTAAAGTTTCAATGGAAATAACCCCACAACAAGTTAATCTGATCCGTTGAGGGCCCTTCTACACTGAGCACGTCATGTTTAGGAAGTAATTTATGGTAGCGAGGCTGGAAAGGAACGACATTTGACGGGCTAAAAAACTCTCCTCAAGTTCCATGTTTTCATGCATTTCCATCATAACGGATGTCGTTTCGACTGATTTCTAGCAACGGAGACATTCTTCAAGGCCCTGGAGTGGCACTCATGCGTGCTACGACACGGAGCATGCAACCTTTTCGGGGGGAAAGTTTAGAAACCTGGTGAATAAACACATTCCTCACCTTGTTTGGCACATCCTTTGGATATGCAATGCGTTTTAGGGCAATGTCCTTAAAGTTTCGATGGAAATAACCCCACAACAAGTTAATCTGGTCCGTTGAGGGCCCTTCTACACTGAGCACGTGATGTTTAGGAAATAATTTATGGTAGCGAGGCAGGAAAAGAACGACATTGGACGGGCTAAAAAACACTCCTCAAGTTCCATGTTTTCATGCATTTCCATCATAATGGATGTCGTTTCGACTGATATCTGGCAACGGAGACATTCTTCATGGCCCTGGAGTGGCACTCATGCGTGCTACGTCATGGAGCATGCAACCTTTTAGGGGGGAAAGTTTAGAAACCTGGTGAATAAACACATTCCTCACCTTGTTTGGCACATCTTTTGGATATTCGATGCGTTTTAGGGCAATGTCCTTAAAGTTTCGATGGAAATAACCCCACAACAAGTTAATCTGGTCCGTTGAGGGCCCTTCTAAACCGAGCATGTCAGGTTTACGAAATAATTTATGGTAGCGAGTCAGGAAAAGAACGACATTGGACGGGCTAAAGAACTCTCCTCAAGTTCCATGTTTTAATGCATTTCCATCATAACGGATGTCGTTTCGACTGATATCTGGTAACGGAGACATTCTTCAAGGCCATGGAGTGGCACTCATGCGTGCTACGTCGTGGAGCATGCAACCTATTCGGGGGGAAAGTTTAGAAACCTGGTGAATATACACATTCCTCACCTTGTTTGGCACATCCTTTGTATAAGCGATGCGTTTTAGGGCAATGTCCTTAAAGTTTCGATGGAAGTAACCCCACAACAAGTTAATCTGGTCCATTGAGGGCCCTTCTAAACCGAGCATGTCAGGTTTACGAAATAATTTATGGTAGTGAGTCAGGAAAAGAACGACATTGGACGGGCTAAAAAACTCTCCTCAAGTTCCATGTTTTAATGCATTTCCATCATAACGGATGTCGTTTCGACTGATATCTGGCAACGGAGACATTCTTCAAGCCCCTGGAGTGGCACTCATGCGTACTATGTCGTGGAGCATGCAACCTATTCGGGGGGAATGTTTAGAAACCTGGTGAATATAGACATTCCTCACCTTGTTTGGCACATCCTTTGTATAAGCGATGCGTTTTAGGGCAATGTCCTTAAAGTTTCGATGGAAGTAACCCCACAACAAGTTAATCTGGTCCGTTGAGGGCCCTTCTACACCGAGCACGTCAGGTTTAGGAAATAATTTATGGTAGCGAGGCAGGAAAAGAACGACATTGGACGGGCTAAAAAACTCTCTTCAAGTTCCATGTTTTCATGCATTTCCATCATAACGGATGTCGTTTCGACCGATATCTGACAATGGAGACATTCTTCATGTCCCTGGAGTGGCACTCATGTGTTCTACGTCGTGGAGCATGCAACCTTTTCGGGGGGAAAGTTTAGAAACCTGGTGAATAAACACATTCCTCACCTTGTTTGGCACATCTTTTGGATATTCGATGCGTTTTAGGGCAATGTCCTTAAAGTTTCGATGGAACTAACCCCACAACAAGTTAATCTGGTCCGTTGAGGGCCCTTCTAAACCGAGCATGTCAGGTTTACGAAATAATTTATGGTAGCGGGTCCGGAAAAGAACGACATTGGACGGGCTAAAGAACTCTCCTCAAGTTCCATGTTTTAATGCATTTCCATCATAACGGATGTCGTTTCGACTGATATCTGGCAACGGAGACATTCTTCAAGGCCATGGAGTGGCACTCATGCATGCTACGTCGTGGAGCATGCAACCTATTCGGGGGGAAAGTTTAGAAACCTGGTGAATATACACATTCCTCACCTTGTTTGGCACATCCTTTGTATAAGCGATGCGTTTTAGGGCAATGTCCTTAAAGTTTCGATGGAAATAACCCCACAACAAGTTAATCTGGTCCATTGAGGGCCCTTCTAAACCGAGCATGTCAGGTTTACGAAATAATTTATGGTAGTGAGTCAGGAAAAGAACGATATTGGACGGGCTAAAAAACTCTCCTCAAGTTCCATGTTTTAATGCATTTCCATCATAACGGATGTCGTTTTGACTGATATCTGGCAACGGAGACATTCTTCAAGGCCCTGGAGTGGCACTCATGCGTACTACGTCGTGGAGCATGCAACCTATTCGGGGGGAATGTTTAGAAACCTGGTGAATATAGACATTCCTCACCTTGTTTGGCACATCCTTTGTATAAGCGATGCGTTTTAGGGCAATGTCCTTAAAGTTTCGATGGAAGTAACCCCACAACAAGTTAATCTGGTCCATTGAGGGCCCTTCTACACCGAGCACATCAGGTTTAGGAAATAATTTATGGTAGCGAGGCAGGAAAAGAACGACATTGGACGGGCTAAAAAACTCTCTTCAAGTTCCATGTTTTCATGCATTTCCATCATAACGGATGTCGTTTCGACTGATATTTGACAACGGAGACATTCTTCATGGCCCTGGAGTGGCACTCATGCGTTCTACGTCATGGAGCATGCAACCTTTTCGGGGGGAAAGTTTAGAAACCTGGTGAATAAACACATTCCTCACCTTGTTTGGCACATCCTTTGGATATGCGATGCGTTTTAGGGCAATGTCCTTAAAGTTTCGATGGAAATAACCCCACAACAAGTTAATCTGGTCCGTTGAGGGCCCTTCTACACTGAGCACGTTAGGTTTAGGAAATAATTTATGGTAGCGAGGCAGGAAAAGAACGACATTGGACGGGCTTAAAAACTCTCTTCAAGTTCCATGTTTTGATGCATTTCCATCATAACGGATGTCGTTTCGACTGATATCTGACAACGGAGACATTCTTCATGGCCCTGGAGTGGCACTCATGCGTGCTACATCGTGGAGCATGCACCCTTTTCGGGGGGAAAGTTTAGAAACCTGGTGAATAAACACATTCCTCACCATGTTTGGCACATCCTTTGGATATGCGATGCGTTTTAGGGCTATGTCCTCAAAGTTTCGATGGAAATAACCCCACAACATGTTAATCTGGTCCGTTGAGGGCTCTTCTACACTGAGCACATCAGGTTTAGGAAACAATTTATGGTAGCGAGGCAGGAAAAGAACAACATTGGACAGGCTAAAAAACTCTGTCCAAGTTCCATGTTTTCATGCATTTGCTTCGTAACGGATGTCGTTTCGACTGATATCTGGCAACGGAGACATTCTTCATGGCCCTGGTGTGGCACTCATGCGTGCTACGTCATGGAGCATGCAACCTTTTCGGGGGAAAAGTATAGAAACCTGGTGAATAAACACATTCCTCACCTTGTTTGTCACATCATTTGTATCAGCGATGAGTTTTAGGGCAATGTCCTTAAAGTTTCGATGGAAATAACCCCACAACAAGTTAATCTGGTCCATTGAGGGCCCTTCTACACTGAGCACGTCAGGTTTAGGAATTAATTTATGGTAGCGAGGCAGGAAAAGAACGACATTGGACGGGCTAAAAAACTCTCTTCATGTTCCATGTTTTCATGCATTTCCATCATAAGAGATGTCGTTTCGACTGATATCTGGCAACGGAGACATTCTTCAAGGCCCTGGAGTGGCACTCATGCGTGCTACGTCACGGAGCATTCAACCATTTCGTGGGGAATGTTTAGAAACCTGGCAAATAAACACATTCCTCACCTTGTTTGGCACATCCTTTGGATATGCGATGCGTTTTAGGGCAATGTCCTTAAAGTTTCGATGGAAATAACCCCACAACAAGTTAATCTGGTCCGTTGAGGGCCCTTCTACACCGAGCACGTCATGTTTAGGAAATAATTTATGGTTGCTTGGCAGCAAAAGAACGACATTGGACGGGCTTAAAAACTCTCTTCATGTTCCATGTTTTCATGCATTTCCATCATAAGAGATGTCGTTTCGACTGATATCTGGCAACGGAGACATTCTTCAAGGCCCTGGAGTGGCACTCATGCGTGCTACGTCATGGAGCATTCAACCATTTCGGGGGGAATGTTTAGAAACCTGGCGAATAAACACATTCCTCACCTTGTTTGGCACATCCTTTGGATATGCGATGCGTTTTAGGGCAATGTCCTTAAAGTTTCGATGGAAATAACCCCACAACAAGTTAATCTGGTCCGTTGAGGGCCCTTCTAAACCGAGCATGTCAGGTTTACGAAATAATTTATGGTAGCGAGTCAGGAAAAGAACGACATTGGACGGGCTAAAGAAATCTCCTCAAGTTCCATGTTTTAATGCATTTCCATCATAACGGATGTCGTTTCGACTGATATCTGGCAACGGAGACATTCTTCAAGGCCCTGGAGTGGCACTCATGCGTGCTCCGTCGTGGCGCATGCAACCTATTCGGGGGGAAAGTTTAGAAACCTGGTGAATATACACATTCCTCACCTTGTTTGGCACATCCTTTGTATAAGCGGTGCGTTTTAGGGCAATGTCCTTAAAGTTTCGATTGAAGTAACCCCACAACAAGTTAATCTGGTCCATTGAGGGCCCTTCTAAACCGAGCATGTCAGGTTTACGAAATAATTTCTGGTAGCGAGTCAGGAAAAGAACGACATTGGACGGGCTAAAGAACTCTCTTCAAGTTCCATGTTTTAATGCATTTCCATCATAACGGATGTCGTTTCGACTGATATCTGGCAACGGAGACATTCTTCAAGGCCCTGGAGTGGCACTCATGCGTGCTACGTCGTGGAGCATGCAACCTTTTAGGGGGGAATGTTTAGAAACCTGGTGAATAAACACATTGCTCACCTTGTTTGGCACATCCTATGGATATGCGATGCGTTTTAGGGCAATGTCCACCAAGTTTTAATGGAAATAACCCCACAACAAGATAATCTGGTCCGTTGAGGGCTCTTCTACACTGAGCACATCAGGTTTAGGAAATAATTTATGGTAGCGATGCAGGAAAAGAACGACAATGGACAGGCTAAAAAACTCTCTCCAAGTTCCATGTTTTCATGCATTTGCATCGTAACGGATGTCGTTTCGACTGATATCTGGCAACGGAGACATTCTTCATGGCCCTGGAGTGGCACTCATGCGTGCTACGTCATGGAGCATGCAACCTTTTCGGGGAGAAAGTATAGAAACCTGGTGAATAAACACATTCCTCACCTTGATTGTCACATCCTTTGGATATGCGATGCGTTTTAGGGCAATGTCCTTAAAGTTTCGATGGAAATAACCCCACAACAAGTTAATCTGGTCCGTTAGGGGCCCTTCTACACCGAGCACGTCATGTTTAGGAAATAATTTATGGTAGCTTGGCAGGAAAAGAACGACATTGGACGGGCTAAAAAACTCTCTTCAAGTTCCATGTTTTCAAGCATTTCTATCATAACGGATGTCGTTTCGACTGATATCTGGCCCTATTCGGGGGGAAAGTTTAAGAAACCTGGTGAATAAACATTCCTCACCTTGTTTGGCACATCCTTTGATATGCGATGCGTTTTAGGGCAATGTCCTTAAAGTTTCGATGGAAATACCCCACAACAAGTTAATCTGGTCCGTTGAGGGCCCTTCTACACCGAGCACGTCAGGTTTAGGAAATAATTTATGGTAGCGAGGCAGGAAAAGAACGACATTGGACGGGCTAAAAACCCCTCTTCAAGTTCCATGTTTTCATGCATTTCCATCATAAGGATGTCGTTTCGACTGATATCTGGCAACGGAGACATTCTTCATGGCCCTGGAGTGGCACTCATGCGTGCTACGTCGTGGAGCATGCAACCTTTTCGGGGGAAAGTTTAGAAACCTGGTGAATAAACAATTCCTACCTTGTTGGCACATCTTTTTGGATATGCGATGCGTTTTAGGGCAATGTCCTTAAAGTTTCGATGGAAATAACCCCACAACAAGTTAATCTGGTCCGTTGAGGCGCTTTCTACACTGAGCACGTCAGGTTTAGGAAATAATTTATGGTAGCGAGGCAGGAAAAGAACGACATTGGACGGGCTAAAAAACTCTCTTCAAGTTCCATGTTTTCATGCATTTCCATCATAACGGATGTCGTTTCGACTGATATCTGCAACGGAGACATTCTTCAGGCCCTGGAGTGGCACTCATGCGTGCTACGTCTGGAGCATGCAATTTTCATGCATTTCCATCATAAGAGATGTCGTTTCGATTGATATCTGGCAACGGAGACATTCTTCAAGGCCCTGGAGTGGCACTCATGCATCCTACATCACGGAGCATTCAGCCTTTTCGGGGGGAAAGTTTAGAAACCTGGTGAATAAACACATTCCTCACCTTGTTTGGCACATCCTTTGGATATGCGATGCGTTTTAGGGCAATGTCCTTAAAGTTTCGATGGAAATAACCCACAACAAGTTAATCTGGTCCGTTGAGGGCCCTTCTACACCGAGCACGTCATGTTTAGGAAATAATTTATGGTAGCGAGGCAGGAAAAGAACGAGATTGGACGGGTTAAAAAACTCTCCTCAAGTTCCATGTTTTCATGCATTTCCATCATAATGGATGTCGTTTCGACTGATATCTGGCAACGGAGACATTCTTCATGGCCCTGGAGTGGCACTCATGCGTGCTACGTCGTGGAGCATGCAACCTTTTCGGGGGAAAAGTTTAGAAACCTGGTGAATAAACACATTGCTCACCTTGTTTGGCACATCCTATGGATATGCGATGCGTTTTAGGGCAATGTCCACCAAGTTTTAATGGAAATAACCCCACAACAAGTTAATCTGGTCCGTTGAGGGCTCTTCTACATGGAGCACCTCATTTTTAGGAAATAATTTATGGTAGCGAGGCAGGAAAAGAACGACATTGGACGGGCGAAAAAACTCTCTCCAAGTTCCATGTTTTCTTGCATTTGCATCATAACGGATGTCGTTTCGACTGATATCTGGCAACGTAGACAGTCTTCATGGCCCTAGAGTGGCACTCATGCGTGCTACGTCGTGGAGCATGCAACCTTTTCGGGGGGAAAGTTGTGAAACCTGGTCAATAAACACATTCCTCACCTTGTTTGGCACATCCTTTGGATATGCGATGCGTTTTAGGGCAATGTCCTTAAATTTTCGATGGAAATAACCCCACAACAAGTTAGTCTGGTCCGTTGAGGGCCCTTCTACACCGAGCACGTCAGGTTTAGGAAATAATTTATGGTAGCGAGGCAGGAAAAGAACGACATTGGAGACGGGCTAAAAAACTCTCTTCAAGTTCCATGTTTTCATGCATTTCCATCATAACGGATGTCGTTTCGACTGATATCTGGCAACGGAGACATTCTTCATGGCCCTGGAGTGGCACTCAGGCATTCTACGTCATGGAGCATGCAACCTTTTCGGGGGGAAAGTTTAGAAACCTGGTGAATAAACACAATCCTCACCTTGTTTGGCACATCCTTTGGATATGCGATGCGTTTTAGGGCAATGTCCTTAAAGTTTCGATGGAAATAACCCCACAACAAGTTAATCTGGTCCGTTGAGGGCCCTTCTACACCGAGCACGTCAGGTTTAGGAAATAATTTATGGTAGCGAGGCAGGAAAAGAACGACATTGGACGGGCTAAAAAACTCTCTCCAAGTTCCATGTTTTCATGCATTTCCATCATAACAGATGTCGTTTCGACTGATATCTGGCAACGGAGACATTCTTCAAGGCGCTGGAGTGGCACTCATCCGTGCTACGTCGTGGAGCATGCAACCTTTTCGGGGGGAAAGTTTACAAACCTAGTGAATAAACACATTCCTCACCCAATTTGGCACATCCTTTGGATATGCGATCCGTTTTAGGGCAATGTCCTTAAAGTTTGGATGGAAATAACCCCGCAACAGGTTAATCTGGTCCGTTGAGGGCCCTTTTACACCGAGCACGTCATGTTTAGGAAATAATTTATGGTAACGTGGCAGGAAAAGAACGACATTGGACGGGCTAAAAAACTCTCTTCATGTTCCATGTTTTTATGCATTTCCATCATAACGGCTGTCGTTTCGACTGATATCTGGCAACGGAGACAATCTTCAATGCCCTGGAGTGGCACTCAAGGGTGCTACGATAGGGAGCATGCAACCTTTTCGGGGGGAAAGTTTAGAAACCTCGTAAATAAACACATTCCTCACCTTGTTTGGCACATCATTTGTATAAGCGATGCGTTTTAGGGCAATGTCCTTAAAGTTTCGATGGAAATAAGCCCACAACAAGTTAATCTGGTCCGTTGAGGGCCCTTCTACACCGAGCACGTCAGGTTTAGGAAATAATTTATGGTAGCGAGGCAGGAAAAGAACGACATTGGACGGGCTAAAAAACTCTCTCCAAGTTCCACGTTTTCATGCATTTCCATCATAACGGATGTCGTTTCGACTGATATCTGGCAACGGAGACAGTCTTCATGGCCCTGGAGTGGCACTCATGCGTGCTACGTCGTGGAGCATGCAACCTTTTCGGGGGGAAAGTTTAGAAACCTGGTGAATAAACACATTCCTCACCTTGTTTGGCACATCCTTTGGATATGCGATGCGTTTTAGGGCAATGTCCTTAAAGTTTCGATGGAAATAACGCCACAACAAGTTAATCTGGTCCGTTGAGGGCCCTTCTACACCG
>BDMV01000001.1:65975665-65989413 GCA_008326285.1 Oryza officinalis
TTTTCCTGCCTCGCTACCAAAAATTATATCCTAAAGATGACGTGCTCGGTGTAGAAGGCCCCTCAACGACCAGATTAACTTGTTGTGGGGGTTATTTCCATCGAAACTTTAAGGACATTGCCCTAAAACGCATCGCATATCCAAAGGATGTGCCAAACAAGGTGAGGAATTGTGTTTATTCACCAGGTTTCTAAACTTTCCCCCCGAAAGGTTGCATGCTCCGTGACGTAGCACGCATGAAGATGCCACTCCAGGGCCTTGAAGAATGTCTCCGTTGCCAGATATCAGTCGAAACGACATCTCTTATGATGGAAAGCATGAAAACATGGAACTTGAAGAGAGTTTTTTAGCCCGGTCCAATGTCGTTCTTTTCCTGCCTCGCTACCATAAATTAATTCCTAAACCTGACGTGCTCGCGTGTAGAAGGGCCCTCAACGGACCAGATTAACTTGTTGTGGGGTTATTTTCCATCGAAACTTTAAGGACATTGCCCTAAAACGCATCGCTTATCCAAAGGATGTGCCAAACAAGGTGAGGAATGTGTTTATTCTACCAGGTTTCTAAACTTTCCCCCCGAAAAGTTGCATGCTCCATGACGTAGCACGCATGAGTGCCACTCCAGGGCCTTGAAGAATGTCTCCGTTGCCAGATATCAGTCGAAACGACATCCGTTTATGATGGAAATGCATTAAAACATGGAACTTGAAGAGAGTTTTTTAGCCCGTCCAATGTCGTTCTTTTTCCTGACTCGCTACCATAAATTATTTCGTAAACCTGACGTGCTCGGTTTAGAAGGGCCCTCAAATGGACCAGATTAACTTGTTGTGGGGTTATTTCCATCGAAACTTTAAGGACATTGCCCAAAACGCATCGCTTATCCAAAGGATGTGCCAAACAAGGTGAGGAATGTGTTTATTCACCAGGTTTCTAAAACTTTCCCCCCGAATAGAGTTGCATGCTCCACGGACGTAGCACGCATGAGTGCCACTCCAGGGCCTTGAAGAATGTCTCCGTTGCCAGATATCAGTCGAAACGACATCCGTTATGATGGAAATGCATTAAAACATGGAACTTGAGGAGAGTTTTTTAGGCCCGTCCAATGTCGTTCTTTTCCTGACCTCGCTACCATAAAATTATTTCGTAAACCTGACGTGCTCGGTTTAGAAGGGCCCTCAACGGACCAGATTAACTTGTTGTGGGGTTATTTCCATCGAAACTTTTAAGGACATTGCCCTAAAACGCATCGCATATCCAAAGATGTGCCAAACAAGGTGAGGAATGTGTTTATTCACCAGGTTTCTAAACTTTCCCCCCGAAAAGGTTGCATGCTCCACGACGTAGCACGCATGAGTGCCACTCCAGGGCCATGGAAGAATGTCTCCGTTGCCAGATTATCAGTCGAAACGACATCCGTTATGATGGAAATGCATGAAAAACATGGAACTTGAAGAGAGTTTTTTAGCCCGTCCAATGTCGTTCTTTTCCTGCCTCGCTACCATAAATTATTTCCTAAACCTGACGTGCTCGGTGTAGAAGGGGCCCTCAACGGACCAGATTAACTTGTTGTGGGGTTATTTCCATCGAAACTTTAAGGACATTGCCCTAAAACGCATCGCCTTATCCAAATGATGTGGCCAAACAAGGTGAGGAATGTGTTTATTCACGAGGTTTCTAAACTTTCCCCCGAAAAGGATGCATGCTCCCTGACGTAGCACGCATGAGTGCCACTCCAGGGCTTGAAGAATGTCTCCGTTGCCAGATATCAGTCGAAACGACATCCGTTATGATGGAAATGCATGAAAACATGGAACTTGAAGAGAGTTTTTTAGCCCGTCCAATGTCGTTCTTTTCCTGGCCTAGCTACCATAAATTATTTCCTAAACCTGACGTGCTCGGTGTTAGAAGGGCCCTCAACGGACCAGATTAAACTTGTTGGTGGGGTTATTTCATCGAAACTTTAAGGACATTGCCCTAAAACGCATCGCATATCCAAAGGATGTGCCAAACAAGGTGAGGAATGTGTTTATTCACCAGGTTTCTAAACTTTCCCCCCGAAAGGTTGAGATGCTCCATGACGTAGCACGCATGAGTGCCACTTCCAGGGCCTTGAAGAATGTCTCTGTTGCCAGATATCAGTCGAAACGAACATCTGTTATGATGGAAATGCATGAAAACATGGAACTTGAAGAGAGTTTTTTTAGCCCGTCCAATGTCGTTCTTTTCCTGCTCGCTACCATAAATTAATTCCTAAACCTGACGTGCTCGGTGTAGAAGGGCCTCAACGGACCAGATTAACTTGTTGTGGGGTTATTTCCATCGAAACTTTAAGGGACATTGCCCTAAAACTCATCGCATTATCCAAAATGATGTGCCAAACAAGGTGAGGAATGTGTTATTCACGAGGTTTCTAAAACTTTCCCCCGAAAAGGTTGCATGCTCCCTGACGTAGCACGCATGAGTGGCCACTCCAGGGCCTTGAAGAATGTCTCCGTTGCCAGATATCAGTCGAAACGACATCCGTTATGATGGAAATGCATGAAAACATGGAACTTGAAGGAGAGTTTTTTAGCCCGTCCAATGTCGTTCTTTTCCTGCCTCGCTACCATAAATTATTTCCTAAAACCTGACGTGCTCGGTGTAGAAGGGCCCTCAATGGACCAGATTAACTTGTTGTGGGGTTATTTCCATCGAAACTTTAAGGACATTGCCCTAAAACGCATCGCATATCCAAAGGATGTGCCAAAAAGGTGAGGAATGTGTTTATTCACCAGGTTTCTAAACTTTCCCCCCGAAAAGGTTGCATGCTCCATGACGTAGCACGCATGAGTGCCACTCCAGGGCCTTGAAGAATGTCTCCGTTGCCAGATATCAGTCGAAACGACATCCGTTATGATGGAAATGCATGAAAACATGGAACTTGAAGAGAGTTTTTTAGCCCGTCCAATGTCGTTCTTTTCCTGACTCGCTACCATAAATTATTTCTAAAACCTGACGTGCTCAGTTTAGAAGGGCCCTCAACGGACCAGATTAACTTGTTGTGGGGTTATTTTCCATCGAAACTTTAAGGACATTGCCCTAAAACGCATCGCATATCCAAAAGATGTGCCAAACAAGGTGAGGAATGTGTTTATTCACCAGGTTTCTAAACTTCCCCCGAAAAGGATTGCATCCTCCACGACGTAGCACGCATGAGTGCCACTCCAGGGCCATGAAGAATGTCTCCGTTGCCAGATATCAGTCGAAACGACATCCCGTTATGATGGAAAATGCATGAAAACATGGAACTTGAAGAGAGTTTTTTTAGCCCGTCCAATGTCGTTCTTTTCCTTGCCTCGCTACCATAAATTATTCCTAAACCTGACCGTGCTCGGTGTAGAAGGGCCCTCAACGGACCAGATTAACTTGTTGTGGGTATTATTTCCATCGAAACTTTAAAGGACATTGCCCTAAAACGCATCGCTTATCCAAAGGAATGTGCCAAACAAGGTGAGGAATGTGTTTATTCACGGAGGTTTCTAAACTTTCCCCCCGAAAAGGTTGCATGCTCCATGACGTAGCACGCTGAGTGCCACTCCAGGGCCTTGAAGAATGTCTCCGTTGGCCAGATATCAGTCGAAACGACATCCGTTATGATGGAAATGCATGAAAACATGGAAATTGAAGAGAGTTTTTTAGCCCGTCCAATGTCGTTCTTTTCCTGCCACGCTACCATAAATTATTTCCTAAACCTGACGTGCTCGGTGTAGAAGGGCCCTCAACGGACCAGATTAACTTGTTGTGGGGTTATTTCCATCGAAACTTTAAGGACATTGCCCTAAAACGCATCGCATATCCAAAAGATGTGCCCAAACAAGGTGAGGAATGTGTTTATTTCACCAGGTTTCTAAAACTTTCCCCCCGAAAAGGTTGCATGCTCCGTGACGTAGCACGCATGAGTGCCACTCCAGGGCCTTGAAGAATGTCTTCCGTTGCCAGATATCAGTCGAAACGACATCTGTTATGATGGCAAATGCATGAAAACATGGAAACTTGAAGAGAGTTTTTTAGCCCGTCCAATGTCGTTCTTTTCCTGCCGTCGCTACCATAAATTATTTCCTACACCTGACGTGCTCGGTGTAGAAGGGCCCTCAACGGACCAGATTAACTTGTTGTGGTGTTATTTCCATCGAAACTTTAAGGACATTGCCCTAAAACGCATCGCTTATACAAATGATGTGCCAAACAAAGGTGAGGAATGTGTTTATTCACACAAGGTTTCTAAACTTTCCCCCCGAAAAGGTTTGCATGCTCCCTGACGTAGCATCGCATGAGTGCCACTCCAGGGCCTTGAAGGAATGTCTCCGTTGCCAGATATTCAGTCGAAACGACATCCGTTATGATGGAAATGCATGAAAACATTGGAACTTGAAGAGAGTTTTTTAGCCCGTCCAATGGTCGTTCTTTTCCTGCCTCGCTACCATAAATTATTTTCCTAAACCTGACGTGCTCGGTGTAGAAGGGCCCTCAACGGACCAGATTAACTTGTTGTGGGGTTATTTCCATCGAAACTTTAAGGACATTGCCCATAAAACGCATCGCATATCCAAAGGATGTGCCAAACAAGGTGAGGAATGTGTTTATTCACCAGGTTTCTTAAAACTTTCCCCCGAAAAGGTTGCATGCTCCACGACGTAGACACGCATCAGTGCCACTTCCAGGGCCATGAAGAATGTCTCCGTTGTCAGATATCAGTCGAAACCGACATCCGTTATGAATGGAAATGCATGAAAACATGGAACTTGAAGAGAGTTTTTTAGGCGCGGTCCAATGTCGTTCTTTTCCTGCCCTCGCTACCATAAATTATTTCCTAAACCTGATGTGCTCGGTGTAGAAGGGCCCTCAATGGACCAGATTAACTTGTTGTGGGGTTATTTCCATCGAAAACTTTAAGGACATTGCCCTAAAACGCATCGCATATCCAAGGATGTGCCAAAGCAAGGTGAGGAATGTGTTTATTCACCAGGTTTCTAAACTTTCCCCCCGAAAAGGTTGCATGCTCCACGACGTAGCACGCATGAGTGCCACTGCCAGGGCCTTGAAAGAATGTCTCCGTTGCTCAGATATCAGTCGAAAACGACATCCGTTATGATAGAAATGCATGAATAACATTGAACTTGAAGAGAGTTTTTTAGACCCGTCCAATGTCGTTCTTTTTCCTGCCTCGCTACCATAAATTATTTCCTAAAACCTGACGTGCTCGGTGTAGAAGGGCCCTCAATGGACCAGATTAACTTGTTGTGGGGTTATTTCCATCGAAACTTTAAGGACATTGCCTAAAACGCATCGCATTATCCAAAGGATGTGCCAAACAAGGTGAGGAATGTGTTTATTCACCAGGTTTTCTAAACTTTCCCCCCGAAAAGGTTGCATGCTCCATGACGTAGCACGCATGAGTGCCACTCCAGGGGCCTTGAAGAATGTCTCCGTTGCCAGATATCAAGTTCCGACAAAAACGACATCCGTTATGATGGAAATGCATGAAAAACATGGAACTTTGAAGAGAGTTTTTTAGCCCGTCCAATGTCGTTCTTTTCCTGCCTCGCTACCATAAATTATTTCCTAAAGCCTGAACGTGCTCGGTGTAGAAGGGCCCTCAACGGACCAGATTAACTTGTTGTGGGGTTATTTCCGATCGAAACTTTAAGGACATTGCCCTAAAACGCATCGCATATCCAAAAGAGATCGTTGAGGGCCCTTCTACACTGAGCACATCAGGTTGAGGAAATAATTTATGGTAGCGAGGCAGGAAAAGAACGACATTGGACGGGCTAAAAAACACTCTTCATGTTCCATGTTTTCATGCAATTCCAACATAAGAGATGTCGTTTCGACTGATATCTGGCAACGGAGACATTCTTCATGGCCCTGGAGTGGCTCTCTTGCGTGCTACGTCGTGGAGCATGCAACCTTTTCGGGGGGAAAGTTTAGAAACCTGGTGAATAAACACATTCCTCACCTTGTTTGGCACATCCTTTGGATATGCGATGCGTTTTAGGGCAATGTCCTCAAAGTTTCGATGGAAATAACCCCACAACAAGTTAATCTGGTCCGTTGAGGGCACTTCTACGCTGAGCACGTTAGGTTTAGCAAATAATTTATGGTAGCGAGGCAGGAAAAGAACGACATTGGACGGGCTAAAAAACTCTCTTCAAGTTCCATGTTTTCATGCATTTCCATCATAACGGATGTCGTTTCGACTGATTTCTGACAACGGAGACATTCTTCATGGCCCTGGAGTGGCACTCATGCGTGCTACGTCGTGGAGCATGCAACCTTTTCGGGGGGAAAGTTTAGAAACCTGGTGAATAAACACATTCCTCACCTTGTTTGGCACATCCTTTGGATATGCGATGCGTTTTAGGGCAATGTCCTCAAAGTTTCGATGGAAATAACCCCACAATAAGTTAATCTGGTCCGTTGAGGGCTCTTCTACACTGAGCACATCAGGTTTAGGAAATAATTTATGGTAGCGAGGCAGGACAAGAACGACGTTGGACGGGCTAAAAAACTCTCTCCAAGTTCCATGTTTTCATGCATTTGCTTCTTAAAGGATGTCGTTTCGACTGATATCTGGCAACGGAGACATTCTTCATGGCCCTGGAGTGGCACTCATGCGTCCTACGTCATGGAGCATGCACCCTTTTCGGGGGGAAAGTATAGAAACCTGGTGAATAAACACATTCCTCACCTTGTTTGTCACATCCTTTGGATATGCGATGCGTTTTAGGGCAATGTCCTTAAAGTTTCGATGGAAAAAACCCCACAACAAGTTAATCTGGTCCGTTGAGGGCCCTTCTACACTGAGCACATCAGGTTGAGGAAATAATTTATGGTAGCGAGGTAGGAAAAGAACGACATTGGACGGGCTAAAAAACTCTCTTCATGTTCCATGTTTTCATGCAATTCCAACATAAGAGATGTCGTTTCGACTGATATCTGGCAACGGAGACATTCTTCAAGGCCCTGGAGTGGCTCTCATGCGTGCTACATCATGGAGCATTCAACCTTTTCGGGGGGAATGTTTAGAAACCTGGCGAATAAACACATTCCTCACCTTGTTTGGCACATCCTTTGGATATGCGATGCGTTTTAGGGCAATGTCCTTAAAGTTTCGATGGAAATAACCCCACAACAAGTTAATCTGGTCCGTTGAGGGCCCTTCTACACCGAGCACGTCATGTTTAGTAAATAATTTATGGTAGCGTGGCAGGAAAAGAACGACATTGGACGGGCTAAAAAACTCTCTTCAAGTTCTATGTTTTCATGCATTTCCATCATAACGGATGTCGTTTCGACTGATATCTGGCAACGAAGACATTCTTCAACTCCCTGGAGTGGCACTCAAGCGTGCTACGTCAGGGAGCATGCAGCCTTTTCGGGGGAAAAGTTTAGAAACCTCGTAAATAAACACATTCCTCACCTTGTTTGGCACATCATTTGTATAAGCGATGCGTTTTTGGGCAATGTCCTTGAAGTTTCGATGGAAATATACCCACAACAAGTTAATCTGCTCCGTTGAGGGCCCTTCTACACCGAGCACGTCAGGTTTAGGAAATAATTTATGGTAGCGAGGCAGGAAAAGAACGACATTGGACGGGCTAAAAAACTCTCTTCAAGTTCCATGTTTTCATGCATTTCCATCATAACAGATGTCGTTTCGACTGATATCTGGCAACGGAGACATTCTTCAAGGCGCTGGAGTGGCACTCAAGCGTGCTACGTCGTGGAGCATGCAACCTTTTCGGGGGGAAAGTTTACAAACCTGGTGAATAAACAAATTCCTCACCCAATTTGGCACATCCTTTGAATATGCGATGCGTTTTAGGGCAATGTCCTTAAAGTTTGGATGGAAATAACCCCGCAACAGGTTAATCTGGTCCATTGAGGGCCCTTTTACACCGAGCACATCATGTTTAGGAAATAATTTGTGGTAAAGTGACAGGAAAAGAACGACATTGGACGGGCTAAAAAACTCTCTTCAAGTTCCATGTTTTCATGCATTTCCAACATAACGGCTGTCGTTTCGACTGATATCTGGCAACGGAGACATTCTTCAACGCCCTGGAGTGGCACTCAAGCGTGCTACGACAGGGAGCATGCAACCTTTTCGGGGGGAAAGTTTAGAAACCTGGTGAATAAACACATTCCTCACCTTGTTTGGCACATCATTTGTATAAGCGATACGTTTTAGGGCAATGTCCTTAAAGTTTCGATGGAAATAAGCCCACAACAAGTTAATCTGGTCCGTTGAGGGCCCTTCTACACCGAGCACGTCAAGTTTAGGAAATAATTTATGGTAGCGAGGCAGGAAAAGAACGACATTGGACGGGCTAAAAAACACTCTTCAAGTTCCTTGTTTTCATGCATTTACATCATAACGGATGTCGTTTCGACTGATTTCTGGCAACGGAGACATTCTTCAAGGCCCTGGAGTGGCACTCATGCGTGCAACAACATGGAGCATGCAACCTTTTCGGCGGGAAAGTTTACAAACCTGGTGAATAAACTCATTCCTCACCTTGTTTGGCACATTCTTTGGATATGCGATGCGTTTTAGGGCAATGTCCTTAAAGTTTCGATGGAAATAAGCCCACAACAAGTTAATCTGGTCCGTTGAGGGCCCTTCTACACCGAGCACGTCATGTTTAGGAAATAATTTATGGTAGCGTGGCAGGAAAAGAACGACATTGGACGGGCTAAAAAACACTCTTCAAGTTCCATGTTGTCAAGCATTTCCATCATAACAGATGTCGTTTCGACTGATATCTGGCAACGGAGACATTCTTCAACGCCCTGGAGTGGCACTCAAGCGTGCTACGTCAGGGAGCATGCAAACTTTTCGGGGGGAAAGTTTAGAATCCTCGTAAATAAACACATTCCTCACCTTGTTTGGCACATCATTTGTATAAGCGATGCGTTTTAGGGCAATGTCCTTAAAGTTTCGATGGAAATAACCCCACAACAAGTTAATCTAGTCCGTTGAGGGCCCTTCTACACGGAGCATGTCAGGTTTAGGAAATAATTTATGGTAGCGAGGCAGGAAAAGAACGATATTGGACGGGCTAAAAAACTCTCTTCATGTTCCATGTTTTCATGCATTTCCATCATAAGAGAAGTCGTTACGACTGATATCTGGCAACGGAGACATTCTTCAATGCCCTGGAGTGGCACTCAAGCGTGCTACGTCAGAGAGCATGCAAACTTTTCGGGGGGAAAGTTTAGAAACCTCGTAAATAAACACATTCCTCACCTTGTTTGGCACATCATTTGTATAAGCGATGCGTTTTAGGGCAATGTCCTTAAAGTTTCGATGGAAATAAGCCCACAACAAGTTAATCTGGTCCGTTGAGGGCCCTTCTACACCGAGCACGTCATGTTTAGGAAATAATTTATGGTAGCGAGGCAGGAAAAGAACGACATTGGACGGGCTAAAAAACTCTCTTCAAGTTCCATGTTTTCATGCATTTACATCATAACGGATGTTTTTTCGACTGATTTCTGGCAACGGAGACATTCTCCAAGGCCCTGGAGTGGCACTCATGCGTGCAACAACATGGAGCATGCAACCTTTTCGGGGAGAAAGTTTACAAACCTGGTGAATAAACTCATTCCTCACCTTGTTTGGCACATCCTTTGGATATGCGATGCGTTTTAGGGCAATGTCCTTAAAGTTTCGTTGGAAATAACCCCACAACAAGTTAATCTGGTCCATTGAGAGCCCTTCTACACCGAGCACGTCATGTTTAGGAAATAATTTATGGTAGCGAGGCAGGAAAAGAACGACATTGGACGGGCTAAAAAACTCTTTTCAAGTTCCATGTTTTCATGCATTTACATCATAACGGATGTCGTTTCGACAGATTTCTGGCAACGGAGACATTCTTCAAGGCCCTGGAGTGGCACTCATGCGTGCAACAACATGGAGCATGCAACCTTTTCGGGGAGAAAGTTTACAAACCTGGTGAATAAACTCATTCCTCACCTTGTTTGGCACATCCTTTGGATATGCGATGCGTTTTAGCACAATGTCCATAAAGTTTCGATGGAAATAACCCCACAACAAGTTAATCTGGTCCGTTGGGGGCCCTTCTACACCGAGCACGTCATGTTTAGGAAATAATTTATGGTAGCGTGGCAGGAAAAGAACGACATTGGACGGGCTAAAAAACTCTCTTCAAGTTCCATGTTTTCAAGCATTTCCATCATAACGGATGTCGTTTCGACTGATATCTGGCAACGGAGACATTCTTCAATGCCCTGGAGTGGCACTCAAGCGTGCTACGTCAGGGAGCATGCAAACTTTTCGGGGGGAAAGTTTAGAAACCTTGTAAATAAACACATTCCTCACCTTGTTTGGCACATCATTTGTATAAGCGATACGTTTTAGGGCAATGTCCTTAAAGTTTCGATGGAAATAACCCCACAACAAGTTAATCTAGTCCGTTGAGGGCCCTTCTACACGGAGCACGTCAGGTTTAGGAAATAATTTATGGTAGCGAGGTAGGAAAAGAACGATATTGGACGGGCTAAAAAACTCTCTTCATGTTCCATGTTTTCATGCATTTCCATCATAAGAGAAGTCGTTTCGACTGATATCTGGCAACGGAGACATTCTTCAAGGCCCTGGAGTGGCACTCATGCGTGCTACGTCACGGAGCATTCAAACTTTACGGGGGGAATGTTTAGAAACCTGGCGAATAAACACATTCCTCACCTTGTTTGGCACATCCTTTGGATATGCGATGCGTTTTAGGGCAATGTCCTTAAAGTTTCGATGGAAATAACCCCACAACAAGTTAATCTGGTCCGTTGAGGGCCCTTCTACACCGAGCACGTCATGTTTAGGAAATAATTTATGGTAGCGTGGCAGGAAAAGAACGACATTGGACGGGCTAAAAAACTCTCTTCAAGTTCCATGTTTTCGTGCATTTCCATCATAACGGATGTCGTTTCGACTGATATCTGGCAACGGAGACATTCTTCAACGGCCTGGAGTGGCACTCATGCGTGCTACGTCAGGGATCATGCATCCTTTTCGGGGGGAATGTTTAGAAACCTCGTAAATAAACACATTCCTCACCTTGTTTGGCACATCATTTGTATAAGCGATGCGTTTTAGGGCAATGTCCTTAAAGTTTCGATGGAAATATACCCACAACAAGTTAATCTGCTCCGTTGAGAGCCCTTCTACACCGAGCACATCAGGTTTAGGAAATAATTTATGGTAGCGAGGCAGGAAAAGAACGACATTGGACGGGCTAAAAATTGTCTTCAAGTTCCATGTTTTCATGCATTTCCATCATAACAGATGTCGTTTCGACTGATATCTGGCAACGGAGACATTCTTCAAGGCGCTAGAGTGGCACTCATGCGTGCTACGTCGTGGAGCATGCAACCTTTTCGGGGGGAAAGTTTACAAACCTGGTGAATAAACACATTCCTCACCCAATTTGGCACATCCTTTGGATATGCGATGCGTTTTAGGGCAATGTCCTTAAAGTTTGGATGGAAATAATCCCACAACAGGTTAATCTGGTCCGTAGAGGGCCCTTTTACACCGAGCACGTCATGTTTAAAAAATAATTTATGGTAACGTGGCAGGAAAAGAACGACATTGGACGGGCTAAAAATCACTCTTCAAGTTCCATGTTTTCATGCATTTCCATCATAACGGCTGTCGTTTCGACTAATATCTGGCAACGGAGACATTCTTCAACGCCCTGGAGTGGCACTCAAGCGTGCTACGACTGGGAGCATGCAACCTTTTCGGGGGAAAGTATAGAAAAGTCGTAAATAAACACATTCCTCACCTTGTTTGGCACATCATTTGTATAAGCGATGCGTTTTACGGCAATGTCCTTAAAGTTTCGATGGAAATAAGCCCACAACAAGTTAATCTGGTCCGTTGTGGGCCCTTCTACACCGAGCACGTCATGTCTAGGAAATAATTTATGGTAGCGAGGCAGGAAAAGAACGACATTGGACGGGCTAAAAAACTCTCTTCAAGTTCCATGTTTTCATGCATTTACATCATAACGGATGTCGTTTCGACTGATTTCTGGCAACGGAGACATTCTTCAAGGCCCTGGAGTGGCACTCATGCGTGCTATGTCGTGGAGCATGCAACCTTTTCGGGGGGAAAGTTTAGAAACCTGGTGAATAAACACATTCCTCACCTTGTTTGGCACATCTTTTGGATATGTGATGCGTTTTAGGGCAATGTCCTTAAAGTTTCGATGGAAATAACCCCACAACAAGTTAATCTGGTCCGTTGAGGGCCCTTCTAAACTGAGCACGTCAGGTTTAGGAAATAATTTATGGTAGCGAGTCAGGAAAAGAACGACATTGGACGAGCTAAAAAACTCTCTTCAAGTTCCATGTTTTCATGCATTTCCATCGTAACGGATGTCGTTCGACTGATATCTGGCAACGAAGACATTCTTCAATGCCCTGGAGTGGCACTCAAGCGTGCTACGTCAGGGAGCATGCATCCTTTTCGGGGGGAAAGTTTAGAAACCTCGTAAATAAACACATTCCTCACCTTGTTTGGCACATCATTTGTATAAGCGAAGCATTTTAGGGCAATGTCCTTAAAGTTTCGATGGAAATATACCCACAACAAGTTAATCTGCTCCGTTGAGGGCCCTTCTACACCGAGCACGTCAGGTTTAGGAATTAATTTATGGTAGCGAGGCAGGAAAAGAACGACATTGGACGGGCTAAAAAACTCTCTTCAAGTTCCATGTTTTCATGCATTTCCATCATAACAGATGTCGTTTCGACTGATATCTAGCAACGGAGACATTCTTCAAGGCGTTGGAGTGGCACTAATGCGTGCTACGTCGTGGAGCATGCAACCTTTTCGGGGGGAAAGTTTACAAACCTGGTGAATAAACACATTCCTCACCTTGTTTGGCACATCTTTTGGATATGCGATGCGTTTTAGGGCAATGTCCTTAAAGTTTCGATGGAAATAACCCCACAACAAGTTAATCTGGTCCGTTGAGGGCCCTTCTAAACTGAGCACGTCAGGTTGAGGAAATAATTTATGGTAGCGAGTCAGGAAAAGAACGACATTGGACGGGCTAAAAAACTCTCTTCAAGTTCCATGTTTTCATGCATTTCCATCGTAACGGATGTCGTTTCGACTGATATCTGGCAACGGAGACATTCTTCATGGCCTTGGAGTGGCACTCATGCATGCTACGTCGTGGAGCATGCAACCTTTTCGGGGGGAATGTTTAGAAACCTGGTGAATAAACACATTCCTCACCTTGTTTGGCACATCCTTTGGATATGCGATGCGTTTTAGGGCAATGTCCTTAAAGTTTCAACGGAAATAACCCCACAACAAGTTAATCTGCTCCGTTGAGGGCCCTTCTACACCGAGCACGTCATGTTTAGGATATAATTTATGGTAGCGAGGCAGGAAAAGAACGACATTGGACGGGCTAAAAAACTCTCCTCAAGTTCCATGTTTTCATGCATTTCCATCATAACGGATGTCGTTTCGATTGATTTCTGGCAACGGTGACATTCTTCAAGGCCCTGCAGTGGCACTCATGCGTGCTACGACATGGAGCATGCAACCTTTTCGGGGGGAAAGTTTAGAAACCTGGTGAATAAACACATTCCTCTCCTTGTTTGGCACATCCTTTGGATATGCGATGCGTTTTAGGGCAATGTCCTTAAAGTTTCGATGGAAATAA